>CAKNYM010042983.1:0-46979 GCA_932195095.1 Andricus curvator | reverse complement strand
TAATGAGAAGTGCTGCATATACTGGAACTTCATATTCTCGACAATTGTTTCTGTTGTGCACTCGAGGCCTGAAAATGCAGAAGGCGGTCGTCCTTGGGTCGCTCCGTGTCCTCAGGGTGCACGAGACTTTTGCCGGAACATCGTATTGAATTCCTCGCAGACTGTAACCACCTATCTCACGGTCGTGAGACGTGGTTACAGCTGAAATTTTACCGCGATTCCGCTGAGAGCGGGTGCAATTTTTCAGATTAGCACGCGCTCCCGGCGAAATCCTGCGGTTGTCCTTATGACAAACTTTTAACTATATATCTTCATATAGATAAATAGATTGATAGATAGATAGATAGATACATAGATGTATAGATGTTTGGACTAGTTCCAGGGATCTCTGACAAGTCTCAACCTTGTGTCTTATTTATCATTAATGTATCATGATTTTTCTTATCTTATTCTTAAGCTAATTTTCAGATTTTACAGATTCCAATATATATTAATTCTCAAATTCTCATGATTTCTCAAGCTCCGTTTTCTGTTCAATTTTTAAAATTTCTGAATTATATTTAATCGTGTATTTGCTTATGTACTTACAATTTTAATTAATTTCGAATTTCTCAATTTTAAAAATATCTTATTTATTCTTCGGACTTCCAGGATTTATTAAATTAATTTATTTTTTTATTTTTTTTTCAATTCAAATATTTCAGACTTAAAAATATCTTATATTATTTTGCAGATTTATCAGGATTTCTTAAATTTTATTTTATTTTTAATTTGTTAAAATTCAGATATTTCAGATTAAAAACTATGTTATATTATTTTTCAGATTTTCTCAGGATTTCTTCAATTTTATTTTATTTTTAATTTCCGTTAGATTTTAATTTATCTTATCCCCTCAATTTTGTCTCGAGCGTCGAATGGCTACTTCGGCCTTATTTAACATTGATTCAAAGATTTTCGAAAATTACTTCCAAGAATTATCAGTTAGAATTTTCTTGATTAATGGTAGATTTATTTTCAAGTTCTTTGGTTAATTTATCAAGTTTGTTTTGGAGTTTTATATGTTCTTGAATGATGATTTAGGTTTTTCCCAAATTTTAGGGTTTTTTGTGTCGAGTGTGTATATTGTGTTTATATTTAGGCTGTTATTCTAGAATATTTAACAGTAAAAATAATTTAACCATAACTGACTAGTGCCCGCTCGAGCTTAGACCCAGTTATAACTTTAACAGATTTATTTTAGTAGTATTTGCGTAATTCGAATGTTATTCTTCGAAGACTTAACAGTTGAGTTTTGTAAATCATAACATGCTAGTGCCCACTTGAGCTCAATCCCTGCTATGATTATTAGCAACTTTATTGTGGTGTGAAATTTATTATGTGTAGTAATTGCGTAATTCGACTGCTATTCTTAAATGACATAACAGTTGAATTTTATGAATCATAACATGCTAATGCCCGCTTGAGCTCAATCCCTACTATGATTTTTAGCAAATTTATTGTGTTATGAGATTTATTATGTGTAGTAATTGCGTAATTCGACTGTTATTCTTTAATGACTTAAGAGTTGAATTTTGTAAATCCTAACATGCTAGTGCCCGCTTGAGCTCAATACCTACTATAATTTTTAGCAAATGTTTATATAGTGTACGAGAATCATATACGTTGTGTAAAAAATGTATTTCATTCTATTCAATTCTTAAAGTTTAAATTTCAGTTTACTTATTATTGTTACTTACTGTTCTCCAAATTTAATAATTCAGGAAAGAAAATTTTTAGATTTTTATTCTGGCTTTTCTCTTCCCCTTATTATTTTCCCGGCCGATGCACCGAAAATTAGGTATGTGACGTCTGGGCTTCCGTTTCCAGTACCGATAAAGGTTACACGGTGTTTTTCGAGTACGATCATTTTTTGGCTGGGGAGAAGTGAAAAGTTGAGTGAGTACGGTGAGGGTGTGATGAGTAAGGGGACTGGGGTAAAAGTGCAAGCGTGAATGAAGGGAGCGGTCGAAAGTGCGAAATTTAACAAAAAAAGATAAAAATTGACGAGAGTTGATTTTGAGGTTAGGTTCATTTCGGCGGGACACTGGGGTTTTTTGGAAGAGGCTAGGAGTTCGAAGGGTGTAAAGGGAGTAGGATTAGAGGTGGCCGCACATTGCCAAAATAAATCAGGATAAGAAGGTGAGTTTTGGGTACGTTTTTTAAAGTTTGGGGTTGTGATAGAAAGTCACGGGTGGGGAAGGGAGGAGACAGGAGTGGGAGAGTTGAGGCTAATGGTCGATTAACACGAAATAGCAGCATGTCGGTTACGCGGAGTCCACAGCGTGTTTCCAGAAGGAAACAGAGCGAAATTGGTGAGGAAGCAAATAGAGATAGCGATAGCAAAGAGAGAAAGGACAGCGTCGTAGACGAGGCAAGCAGTGAGGGGAGCGCAGATGATACGTTCGCTACGCCATTGAACCCCGCAGCAACGGCAGAGTCGAGTCGAGGAAGGGATAATAGGCGCGGGAGGCCCACTAAATTAGAAAGATTTAGATCGAGAAGTTCGGGGTCGAGAGATCTTCTACACAGGTGGCAACAGTCGGCAAGCGCGATTAGCAGCGAGAGCGTGAATAGTGAAGGTGAGAAAACGGGGGACGATCAAAGGAAAAGAGAACGGATGAGTGAAGATGCGGAGAGGGGCAATGAAATTAAAAAAGTTGAAACAGAAAAACACCGGAGAGAGATAGGGATGAAGGAAATATGTTGGAAAAATTAGAAGCTCTTATAAAGGGATTTAGAGAGGAGACTTGCGGAAGATTGGATGAGGCTTGCGGAAGACTGGATGAGATGCAGAGGCAAGGGGAGAAGGTAAAAGACGAAGTAAGAAAAGTGAGACAAAAGTGGGAAGAATGGTATGAATTATGGAAAGGAGAGAAAGAGAAGGTATGGAACAAATTGGAAAGCATAGAGAATAGGCAGAGAGAGAATGGGGAGGATAGAAAAGGGATATGAAATTGCTAGAAGAGAGAGTAAGCAAATTAGAACTAAGGAATGAGCATAAGGTTGAAGAGAAAGGGAGTTTGGAAGAAGCGAGAGAAAGTGAGGTGGTTAGACACGAGCAAAATGAAAGGTGGCGCTTGAGACTAATTGAGGTTAAAAGAAGAATGGAAGGCGAAGAGAGAGCGAAGAGGAAAAAAAATATAATAGTGAAGGGTTTGAATGTGGACAGTGAAAAGGAAGAGATTGGGAAGCTGATAAGAGACATCGGCGCGCAAGTCAGAGTAGAAGGGATATGAAGACTAGGAGGGAAGGAAGAGGGGAAAGAATGTATATTTTTAGTGAAATTAAGGAGTGAGGAGGATAAGTATGAAGTTATGGAGAAGAAGAAGTTATTGAAAGGAAGAAAAGAAAGAATCGAAGAAGATTTGACGTGGCGGGAAAGCAGAAGAAAGTGGATAATCGAGCGAAAGGCATGGGCTGAGAGAAGTAAAGGTAATAGGGCAAGGACTGGGAGAGATAGGATATGGGTAAACAGAGATATATGGATTTGGGGCGATAAAGTAAAAGATCTCAGGGAACGTAGGAAATGGGTAGTGAAGGAAGGTGACAAGACAGAGGAAAGGGGGACTGCAAGTATCACAGGGTGGTTTTAAAACGACAAGAGGTCTTGAATGCAAGGAAGAAAGGTGAGAAATGCAATAAGGGCGACGTGAATATAGCGTTCTGGAGCGTTTCAGGACTAAAAAACAAGGACCAAGGATTTTGGGGTGAATTGCAGAAGTGGGATGTGATAATAATGAGTGAGACGTGGGTATATGAGAATGAATGGAAAGGCATGAAAAGAATATTACCGAAAGCATATGAGTGGAAGATGCAAGCAGCAGAAAGAGAGAGCACGAAAGAATGATAAAGGAGAAATGACAGAAGGAGAATGAAACGTACATGAAAAAGGTAAAGAAAGCTGTAAAGGAAGGGAGGGTGGACGAAGCACTTCAAGGGACTGTTATAAGGGGTGGAAAATAGCGTAAAGGGAGAAGGAAGAAAAGCGGTAGAGGGAGACGAGGACGGCGCAAACGAGATTAGTAGGGAAGAGGCGAATGAGGCAATTGTTCGGTTGAAAAGAAATAAGGCAAAAGGGGAAGATGGCTTGAAAAAGGAAGCACTGAAATATGGGGGATTAGGAGTGAGAGAAGAGAAATGGAAGATTTGCAATAAGGTATGGAAAGGGAAAGGGTGGCCGGAGGAATGGAAGACAGGGCTGGTAGTACCGTTGATTAAGAAAGGAGAGGGAAAAAGGCGAGAGGAATATAGAGGGATCACACTCATGTCGGTGCTTAGAAGGAGGTTAGAAAGACAAGTGGAAGAAAAACGAAGTATACCATACAATCAAACGGGTTTTAGAAAAGGGATGGGAACCATAGATAATATCTACGTGCTCAACTATCTAGTCAATAGCAACCCAGGGCGAAAGGAAGGGAAAATAGCTGCATTGTTTGTCGATTTTAAAGCAGAATTTGACTCAGTTAACAGGAGGGTGTTATGGGCAGCCATGAAAGAGAGAAGAGTAGACGAAGGATTAATAGAGAGGATCAAAGAAATATTTGTGGAAACTAAGATAAAGGTAAAGATGGGAGACAATAAAGGAGAGGAATTCTGGACAGGAAGGGGCCTCAGGAAAGGGAAATGGGGAACAACGTTAGGAACAGGCAAAGTGTACTCACTAGCATATGCAGATGATGTAGTGCTATTAGCGGATGATGAAAGAGGTATGAATCTGTTGATGTGAGTGTTCGAAGACTATGTGAGAGAAAAGGGTTTAAATGTGAATGTGAACAAGACTAAGATGATGTATTTCAGAAATAAAAGGGAAGATTAGAGTATGAATGGAAGATAAATAGCGTGGTGGTGGATTTGGTGGATGAGTTTCGCTACCTAGGATTTTGGTTCGAAACGAGAGGAGGGAGCGAGCTGCAGATAAGAAAAAAAGAGGTTAGAATGCGTGAGTAAAGTAATGGGACAAGTATGGGGTATAGGAAAAAGAAGGTTTAAGGACGCCTGGAAGATGAGAGTATGGATGTTTGATGTCTTAGTGTGGTCAGTGTTAAGCTATGGAGTGGAAATTTGGGGATCGAAAGAACATAAGAGAGTGGAAAGTTTGCAGGAGAGATTTTTGAGATGGGTTATGAGAGTGAGTTGAAGCTGCCCAGGTTATATGCTGAGGGAAGAATTAGGACGGGAAAAATAGTGGTGAGGTAAATGAAAAAAGCCTAGAACTTCGGAGAGAAAGTAAGTAGGGGAGAAGGAAGCAAAATTGCGCAAGCGTGTGCCCGGGAGGTTATGGATAAAGAGAGGAGGGGCAACGTAGGGCGTTCCAAATGGGAGGATGAGAGATATGTAATGAGATTTAAATGTGGTATGCAAGTTAGAGCTAGAGGGTGAGAGGAAATAGAGGAAGACATTAAGGCAAGACGCGGGGAGGAAAGATGGGGAAAAATCGCTGATTCAAGGTACAACAGCTGGTATAGAATGGTGAAGAGGCGGGGGACCAGAGTACCTGCAAAAGATTTAAAAGGAGAGTAAATGGAACAGAGTGGTGAGATTCAGAATGGAAGAGGGTGTAAGAGCATGTAGGTATTGGATAAATGAAGAAGAGAATATGTGTAGAGTATGTGAGTATGAGCAGGAAACATGGTTGCATGTGTTAGAGAAGTGTACAGGTGACGAAGGGAAAGGGGAGAGCATAGAAGAGAGAATTAAATGGATTCTGAATGAAAATGGTCAGGGGGAGGACTGGATGAAGAAGCTGGAAGAGCTGAGAGAGAGATAGAGCTGGTTGCACAGGGTAGGGAAAAATCCAAAAAATACTCCTAAAGAAGGAGAATTACGAAGTAGTGTTGCGCAGTAGAGTCCAATTATGAGAATTATAGTGGTAAGAGGAAATGGAAGCCCAGGGCAAAGTCACAAGCGTTTAGAAATAAGAATAATAAGTTAAGACGATATGTAGAAAATAGTTAATAAGATAGTACAAGGCTTGTTTGTAAGAATACAGATCCTCGTTTTCCTCGACGTTGATCGGTATAGTTAAGAAAACAAAACTATGTTGATTTTTGCCGAAGCGGGATTTGAGGAGAAACAGAGAGAGGAACACGTGATCAAATAAATGGCAATGATTTGATTTATTACTAAAATTGAGTAGATTTATTTTTGTTAATTACAATGAGTGAAATTGCATTAGTGAGTCCCGTAGCGACTGGTCAGATTTCCGAACATTTGGTTTTCCCAGGATAAAGCAGCTTTTAATGAAAAGGGGCTAGATTTCAATGAGATTTTAGGTGGAGGGAAAGAGAATAAAACAGTGAAATTGAAATAATTGGGTACTTACTGAAATATTTATTGTTGAACCTCACGCTCTAGTTCCCGGACAGATATTAGACCGACTAGTTTTTACAACTGACTACAGACTGACAGAACGCAGAAAGAAAAATGCACTGACTGAGAATGTTTCGAATACACGACGTAAAGACAGAATAATGACTGAACAGCAACGGGCTTAGACTGACAGAACTCGACGGAATACTGACGGAAAAAACGACTGACTGAACTGATATGTTCTGGATATCACAACGGACTGAATTCGGATGAGTGACTGACTTACTGATCTAACGACGGGCTTAGACTGAACGCAACGACGGGCTTATACAGTAGAAGTCCGATAAGTTTCTCATTTCGGGGCTGTAGGAGCGGAAAATTCCAGGAATTGCGGACTTATCCGATGCCCCCTCTAGTAGCACGATATTAGGTGCGCGCATGCGTGAGAATGATGCGCAAATCATAAGAAAAATAGCACACGTAGTGGGAGAACCCCAATTAGTGTGTGTGCCGTGCGAGTGATAACGTTTTAAGGGGAGTGTACACTTATCGGACGGCCACTTATCGGACGGCCACTTATCGGACTTCTACTGTACTGACAATATGTGGTTTGAATATCGTGCTTAAACCAATTCATGCGAATCACATTAATTTTGAAATGGCACTTTTCATGTGGCTGAAGCACGCATACAATTTTTGATATTAAAACTTGTTCGCCAAATTCCAATCCTATCAGTCGACGTCTGAGATTATAATATTTTAATTATTTTTCTTTTCCAGTGTTTAAATTTTTAACTACTTCCTTCCTTATCACTTTCGATTTTCACGTCGTATGTGCCTATTTTTCTGATTTTTTAAATTTGATTTCGCTTTTTTTCTTAGATTTTTATTTAGTGCGTGCATCGGTTAAAGCTTTTTTCCTAAATTTAAAAAAGCTGGTGTGAAACCTGTCGAAGAATATCTACTTGTATCAAACGGAACTTGCGAGTCATCTATATTTGCATCTCATAACTTGTGATCCTTCTCTAAATATGCTTGAATGCTGTTTTTGTTGACATATCACATAGTTTCGTTGAGTATGCTTGTGCATGATATTTAGGAGTCTTCGAGTGTCTCATACCAAGTATTTTAGTTAAGTTGATATTTGGTTCCTCAAATATTCTCTTTCCCATCAAACTTATCTGATTATTGACTTTTGGTCTTATTATTTGACAAATTTCACATTCCTGTTCATATGTAATTCTTTTGGAATTGTCAATTTTCACGGGTTGCTATCTAAAACTAAACTTGATTTTAAAGGGTCGTGTCTATAGAATTATAAATGATTTTTGCGTATTCTACAATTCTGCCTTTGATTATTAATTTATTTTTAATCTTTTTCTCCCGTTTATATGATACTAGATAAAATACTTGAAACTTTTACGAGTATTTTGCTTTTATTTGACCTCAATAGTGCATCTGGGACATGATTTAAACTTCCTTTTCAATAACCTATTTCGTAATCGTATTCTAAAAGCACTAAGACCCATCTTCCTGATCTAGCAGTTGGATTTTTTTAAATATGGATCTATTTTAAAGCGATATGGTCGTTTAAAATTTTAGATGAATATCTTTCTAAATAAAGCCTAAATTTGCTTATTGCATATAATACAGCCAAGCATTCTTTTTCTGAAGCTGAATATTTGCGCTCTGTTCCACTGAACCCTCTGCTTCCAAACGCTACTACATTACTACATCTATTTGTAATCCTTTTTATTAACATTGACTCCCAATTGTGCGATTTCTGAGCATCGGAACTCACATTCGTCTACTCTTATTGTTAAATTTGCTTCTTTAAAATATCTAGAACAATTTTCAATTGTTTGAGAAGAATATTCAAAATTTTTTGAAACTACTACGATGCCATCAAAGTATCAACCCAAATTTTGCTTTTTATCTTGTGGTATTATTTTGTCCACCTGGCGCATGAATGTGGCAGAAGTGTTAGTCAAGCCGAATGGCATCCGCTTAAACAGATACATTCTTTTGTCTGGGATAATAAATGCTTCAAAATTTAAAGTTTAAAAACTTTTCATTCTTCGGTCTTACAGTCCAATGAATAAAAACATAAAAAAACGATTATAGTTGTTTAAAAAAACCGTTTTATTCTCTACGTTTCGGCTCTCACTGCGGGCCTTCATCAGGAAAGTTTCCATTTCTAAAATAAATCGTGTTTTTATAATAAGTTAAAATAAAAACTAAAATACAAAAACCTACTAAGTGACATAAAATTTTTGGTTTTTACCTGTCGTTAACAATTATGTAGTGTCAAAATAAAATGTATCTTTTTGACACTACATCATTTTTAACGACAGGTATAAACCAAAAATTGTATGTACTTAGTAGGTTTTTGTATTTTTTTTTTTTTAACTTATAAAAACACGATTTATTTTAGAAATGGAAAGTTTCCTGATGAAGGCCCGCAGTGAGAGCCGAAACGTAGACAATAAAATGATTTTTTGAACAACTATAATCGTTTTTTTATGTTTTTATTTATTGAACCGTAAGACCGAAGAAAGAAAAGTTTTTAAAATTTCAAATTTTGAAACTATATCAACGGTCGAAGAAAAGAAAGGAGAAACAACTTGGGATCCCGCTCCAAAAAGTTGGTTCAGATAATTATATAATAAATGCTGTTATAGGTTATATTCATAGTCATATGGTATTTGATGATAAGCCCAACAAAGATCGATCTTAGACATATTTTTTGCTGACCTCAACGCATCTGAGATTTCCGTCATAAGTGGAATGGGTTATTAACCTTTTTTCGTTATTTTATTAACTTTCCTTAAGTCTAAACAAAACCTATATTTAACATTTGGCTTCCTCATGTTCACTATCGTACGCGACTAATCTCTATTAGATGGTTCTATTACTTTTTCTTCTAATATAATCTATCTACTTCTTCATACATTAACTCGTGAATTTTAGAGGATAAATGAAAATAACGCTGCGTAATTCGTTCATGACCCTGGACATCCATTTTCTTTTCAGTTAAATGCGTTTATCTTTCTTTTTATAAAGTTTTCTGACTGCAATTGTTGTGCTTTGTTCAATTCAACTGTTACTTATTTCTGAGCAAAATTCTAAATCTTTTTTCTATCCAATTTTAATTTATCTTTACTTTCCTTTTCCAACTTTTTATCTTCATTTTTCGTTCAAGAATTCATATTCATTTTGTTTTTTGCTCTCTATTTTATTAGTATCCTTATTTATTTTCCTATCCTCTATGTGTATGTTTTGACTAGCCTGCTTGTTTGATCGATCGACGCCCACGCTGGTTCGTGCAAGTGTTCCGTCGCTCGCATCATGGGGTTCAGGGTCTGGCATGCCATGCCCCTGCACTATCTGTACCAGCTCACATGCTGGCGGGCTTAACGGGATTTTTCAGAGTTAGAAAACGGGATTCTAGTTCTCAGCCGCACGGTTGAATATTTTTGTCTGATATTTTGCATGCCTCATCTAAATATTAGTCTGTTGTGTCGACCAGAGCCGGTTTTTCGAAAGACACTCTGGAGCGCATCGAACTACCCATAACGAATGACCCTTTCATTGTTATGAGATGCAGAGTGATGGAAAAACTGAAATTATGAAAGCATGGCGTGATTCAATTTTAATTAGCAGAATCAGTTTATTCACATAATTTGAAGAACGTGAAAAAAGATTCATGAAAATCGGTTAATATTTGCAGTAATAATAGAAATGTTGAAGTGCACAACTGCACACGATAGTTTACCCAGATACACCCCACAGTGGAAGGAAACGCATTTTTTCGTTCAGTCAAGTCTACAGTCTTGAATTTTACCCCAATTTGCAAATATTTCTTGTAAAAACTAAAGTGCGCCAAATTTCAAGGAGCACTTTGGTCAGAGATTTTTGCATTTTGATTTATTTATTCATTATATTTTTACTCAAAGTATGAGAAAATCGAGATTTTTCACAAAGTCATTATTTACTCTTTAACAACGGTTTACATACATACAATGAAAATCAGCATAAATCAATGCAAGAGTATTCCCAGATTACAAATAATTCGATTATTGCATGTTTTAATTATTATAAACAAATTACATTAACAAATAACAAAATATTGTAATTTTTGTTAGAAAAAATTTGTTATTAGATGAAAATGCTTCAAATTATTGTGGGAGTGACTGTTACGTCACAATTTTTATAAAACATCGACAATTGTAATTGTTATGAACAATTTTTGAAAAAATTTGAAATTTGTGGTTTTTTCTATTACGGGTTTTCCTTTATTATCTAAATTCACGTAGATATTCGGAAAAATGATATATGTTTGATTGTATTTGTTGAAATACAACAATTCTTGATTTTGTAAAGAAACAAAATAAGTAAATATAAAACTTTGGCCTGGGAAGTAATTTTATTGCAGTAGCTGTTTCTATGTAGAATTAACGATAAACAATTATTCAATTTAAAATACTGCGAAATTTTTATGTATTTAAAAATATTTTAATTTTTATTGAAAAAAGTTGGTTCTTTTCTGGAAATACTTTAAATTATTGCGCGAGTGATCGTCAGTAACAATTTCTATGAAACATTAACATTAATTTGTGGTTTTTCGATTTTGTATTTTGCTTCATCATCTGAATTGATGCAGATATTCTTGAAAATAACATAGGTTTAATTATATTTGTTAAAATACAACAAATGTTAATCTTGTAAATAAATTAATTCAAAGCTTTGGCACTTTGGCCTGGAAAGATTTTTTTCCACTAAATTTCCTTCAAGTTTTTGTGAGAAAGATTTGCAATCACTATTTTCATAAAAAATAAACAATATACTATTGTTATAAGAATTTTTGTAGCGAAATATTTAAATTAGCGATTTTTTCAAATTTTGATTCCTCTGAATCATTTAAGATACTTCAGATATTCTGGGAAATGATACATATGTAATTCTACTTGTTTATTTGATAAGCAATGTAAATGAATAAATAAAAAGTTTTGGAATTTTTCCGTTAGAAAAATCGGCTTTCGCCAATCTGAAGATTTTTTTTAATGGCAGGTGGATATCAATTGTACACTGTAAAAAAATATTTTGTGATATTTACAATTAGATTGTAATTTCACGAGCAGTGTATTTTCAATTACAATGTATAACCTGGTAAATTTACCAATGTCACTCAGAAATTCACGATCTAGTCCAATTTCGCCCCATGAAACAGTATGAAATATAACTGTCCGATGTAAAATAACTATGTCTGACGATGGAAATTATTCGATCAGTGTGGCACGTAGTCAATTTACGTAAGTGAATAAATTTAAATGAGCTTATAAATTGACACTTTTTTGGTAAAGTTGCAGTATCCAGCATAATTGCACAAACGGGTAGTATTGTTATGTCTTGGTATCCTGAGAAATTACAAACAGGACATAAATCGACAATCCATCAACAAACTGACAGAAAGAGATGGCGCGTTGGACTTTATCATAAAATTACGTCTCAGAGCCTCTAATAATAATTTATAACCTCACGAACATAACCTCAAAATTGAAATGTGGTCCTGGAAATTTACGTCCTGCATTTTTTTTTACAAAAGTGTGTAAACTCACATCATCGCACGCAGATCGAATAATTTCCATCGTGGCACGATGTAAAATTACACCAACCTTTTTTACAGTGTAGGATTTATGTGTCTTTTAGCCTTAGGTAACCAATAAATGGATCTGGCATAATGGATCAATGGCTTTTTTAAAAACATGAAAATTTCATGATATTTGAAATTAAATGAATAGATAGTAACAATTATTTATTGCTAATTTTACATAGAAACCAGTGACTACAAATCTCTCTCAAAAAAATTTAAAGCAATTTTAGTGCAAAAAAAAGTACTTTGCAGGCCAAAAAGCCAAAGTTTTATATTTACTTATTTCATTTGTTTAAAAAATGAACAATTGTTGTATTTCAACGAATATTCTTGAACTTGTGTTCTTTTCAAGAATATCTGCATCAATTCAAATCATGAATGAAAATCCGAAATTGAAAAACCACAAATTCTAAAATTTGCCAAAACAGTTGTTTATGTTTCATAGAAATTCTTACTGACAATCACTCTCACAATAATTCAAAGTATTTCCAGAGAAGAACAAACTTTTTTCAAAAAAAAGTACAATATTTTGAAATACATACAAATTGTAATATTTGAAATTAAATAATAACAATTATTGATTGTCAATTTCACATAGAAGCAGTTACAGCAAATCTCTCTCGCAAAAATTTAAAGCAATTTTAGTGCACAAAAAAATTATTTTCCAGGCCAAAGTTTTATATTTAGTTATTTCATTTCTTCACAAAATCAACAATTTTATTTTGTTCTGTGCCGCTTTTTTTGCAATATAAAATAGTTCAGCGTATGTCTAGCCATCTCTAAAGTCGTCTACAAATTTTTTTTTGCACGCACTTGACTAGATCGAGCTAAACGTAATCGAGCTAACGTACGGCCCATATAGGTGGCTTCCATATATCCCGTGACCCTAAAACGGTGGATGGGATTTCTTGAGGCTAATAACGTGATATTTGTTCAATTACTGGCATTTGAAGAGTCTGCAATGTGCAGAGATGGATAGGGATAAATGGAACACGAACTGATGGCAAGGGAGAGGGCAATATGCAGGGATAAACAGGGATCAATCGAAAAATAATTAATAGAAATGGAGAGCGCAAATTAGGCGAATGATCAAACGTCAAAATTAAGGATTGAGGGACTAACTTTGAGTATCAGATTAATTTTTTTTCAAACTAAAGGTTTACCTCAGCCACCAAAGTAACCTTAAAATAACGTTATCTAGGTGTACAGTTGCTTGTAAATTTACCAAATAGCGTCTATTTTGAATTAATCATGATCAAAAATTAATTTGTGTTACATTTCATAACAAAAGTATGGATATCGAGTAGATAATCATTGCAAATCCAGGAAAAATTACTTCTGATTATTAATTAGTTTATAACGTTTGCTAAGAATTGATTTTTTACTCAGGTACTTATTTGATGCACTATCCGTGCAGAAATTTCGATAGGGCTCTAGTGGGGCTCCGACGAGTTTTCCCTATCTCTAATCGGGCACTAGTGAGGAAAAATAGTCGGGCCCCCATCTAGAACGTAAAGCTATGGCCATAGAAGCCCTACTAGATTTTCTAGTAGGGTTCTAGTGGGGGTAGCCCGCCTACAACCCCTATTTAGGAGAAGGGCCCCTACGGGGCACCTACAGGGCCCCTGTGTTTGATTTAAATTATTGGGGTAAATAATATTCTGCATTATAATTTAATTTACGAGTATTTTATTAATGGTTTGATATTATTAATAATGTATTATTATATAAATTAGAGAAAAACTTGTAAACATAAATAAATCAAGTCACGCGTAAAAATAAGCCAATTCTGATTTTAAATAACCTCAATCTGATCATCATCTTCCCGTTTGACTTTTTTCATTAGGCGGAACTTTTTGCTCTGAAGTCGTCCCTGCTGTTGCAGGCGCCTTTTCGTTTCCACCGTGGAGAAAAAAAATTGTAAAACACAAACAAGATTACATTGACAACTAAAAAATACAAAACTTGAAAGCTCTGGTAAAGCACTGGACAGCCGTATTTGACATAACCTCTTTAACTTTAGCTGACACATATCTGCCTGGCCCCGAAAAAAAAAAATGTTCAATAGTGCCCTGAATCAAGTTTTCGAGAATAACGCGTTTAAATAGTCCAAAAAACATGATTTGTGCATACTGAAACCTTCAAAAACGTCAAAATTAATATTTTAGGCAATATAAGATTGTAGGAATTCTCGGGTCGGGGCCCCATTAGATACAAATAGATTCGCCATACCAACACGAAGCATGGAATTCTTCTCTAGAACCTGACAGGGCCCCCATCAGTTTTTTCTAGACTAGATATTCTGGTGGGGGCCCCATCAGAAACCAATTTCAAATAGGGAAAGATGGGGAAATTTCTGCACGATGTGGCACAGCGCGCATCAGCTTAAAGAAATACCTCCTGAAATCGTAGTTTTCACTTAAATGACTTCTATTAGGGGTCATTGTAAGCGGAAAATAATTATCTGCGACATTTATTTCAAAATATTTGTATAAATTCTTCTTCAGAATGTATCTTTAAAAATGTTATCTAATGCCTCTTGAGCAATAATTGGCAGTTGTCAAGTGTGAAAAAAAGTTTCAGTAATGTATGATTTAGCCCGAACATTGGTGGTCACAGAGCTTGATCAAGGGAACGCTAAAGACTGAGGTGAACCAAAATGAAAAGACAGGGTTCACGGCTCGAATCTGAGACGAGATAGGATAGGATTTTTTCGAGCATTTTCTTTCAATAGCGCGGTAGTTGCTCTGTGGCATCCGAAAACGTAGGCGAGTGCGATGAGCTAAAGGCTAGTATTAAAATACACGAGCCAGGAATCACCTGTGCGCGTGTGTATCACTCGCTATTTTTCCAACAACCATTCAAGAAAGCTGCAACCTAAAGCCTGCTTCAAAACAGTGACAGTAGGAGGCTGTTCAACATAACTTCAAAACTTCTGCTCTAAAGGGCGCATGCGTAATTTTACCCACGGCTGTACAAAATAACTATATCTCAAAGTGCGCAAGAGCCTAAATTATTCTCGCACTGTCTCACACCTTCGACTTCAGTGAGTTAATTCGCATATGATTTAGAGGCATGTAAAGTCCAACTTTCGATGTGGGCGATACCAAAAATTATTTTCCATTAATTCTCAATGGAAGCTGGGTCCTCAGCATTCGTTAAGTAAGTTAGTTGTGCACCGCATATACTACTAATGTAATACAATATATATAATTTGAAAAAAAGTTAAACAACCACCGCAGGGTCCCACTAAGAGCAACTGCCATCCGACAAAATGTTAATAGCCCCCAGTAGCACCGCGGTAAATCACACCTATGGCCACGTCTCACAACCGTGAGATGGGTGGTCATAGGCAACGACAAAATCACAACGACAGGCCGGCGAAACCCTCGTGTGTCTTGAGGACACGAAGCGACCCAAGGATGACAGTTTTCTGCATCCATCTCGCAAGTGCCTTGGCATATTTTTGGCACGCGGGTATTGCTTTAAGGTTACGAAGCAGTGATAGTTTCGCACCTCCGAGAGCACCTATCACAAGGACAATTACTTGTACCGAATATTTTGGGTACAGTCGTTGTAGCTCTCTTTTAAGGTCTTGATACCTCTCCTCTTTTTCTTTCTCCTTTGCAGTGATGTTGTATTCGGACGGAGCCGAGAATTCGATCACGAATATAGTTCGTTTCTCGAAGTCTTGGAGAACAATGTCAGGCCTCGAGTTCTCAACGGAGACTGCTGCCCGAAAATCGTAGTTCCAGAAAATTTGGCACTTCTCGTTTCGGACAATCGACTCTATCTCTTTTGGAGCGTTCGGCAGGGCAGGGTCGCGGCCAACACCGTAAGAGCGACAAAGATGGTAATTAAGCACTCTTAGGGCCGCATTATGTCTATAGATATACGTCGTTCCCGCGTGGGTCGGACACCCTGATAGTATGTGTTCTAGGTACTCAGCGTGTGCATGACACGCTCTGCACCTATCACTGGGAACTTCTTGACATAAAATGCGCTCACGGTATGCTAAGGTGGAAATGACACCGTCCTGGCATGCGAAAATAAATCCCTCTGTACCTGAATTAAGCCCTGATGATTTGAGGAAAGCAAAAGTTTGCTCCTTCGACAAGGACTGTTTTTCTACATTTCTGTGAAAGTTTCCGTGCATTTTCTTGTCGAGTAGCTCTTGGTGAAAATTTGGAACCTCTGCTTTCTTCACTTTGGTTTTTAGAAGTGAAGCATCTAGATGAAGTAATGCACTTTCCTCACTTCTGATGTTAAAATTCAGGCCAAGGGTCTCGGCCGCATGCTCCGCGGCTTTGTAAAGGAACCTCCTTCGCCAATCATCTCACGGTTCTTGACCATCTTTAGGAGAGGATCTCTGCCATTCGCAACGATGTAAGCTGTACTTAGAACAATCCGGTTATGAAGACACTGGAGATTCAGAAGTCCGCGTCCACCTTGACAACGTGAAATATATAATCGCGGAACTGACGAATTGATATGCAAGCTTTTATGCATATGCATGACCTTACGTGTAATGACATCAAGGGCCTTAAGCTCGTTCTTCGTCCATTGAACTACCCCAAACGAGTAGAGTAGAACGGGGACGGCAAGCATGTTAGTCGCAGATACTTTGTTCAACGCCGACAGATTGGAAGACCAAATCTGTCGAAGAAGATGCTTGTATCTGCTTCGGAGAGACTCCTTCACTGATGTTACGTCCTGAATGCGGTTTTGACGCACGCCCAGGTATGTACAGGTCTCTCCAGTATTAAGATGTCTGATAACACTTATATCCACAAGCTCAGGGTCCTTGGGAACGCCAGTAATCTTTCCTTTCTTCAGATAAATTTTGGCACACTTGTCCAAGCCAAAGTCCATCCCAATCTCTCCTGTGTAGTTCTTGACAATATTTATAGCAGTTTGAAGTTTGCTTCTACCAGAGGTATAGATCCTCAGGTCATCCATATAAAATACTCTCTCTATGCATCTCACTATGTGTGGATGTACCTTCAAGCTTTCCAACAGACAGATGATAAGTCTATGAGAGGTTGAATCGAAAGCTTTCCGGTAGTCAATCCAGGCCATTGACAGGACGCGCTGATGGGCTGCAGCGTCTTTACAGACACACCTGTCAATCAGCAGATTCTCTCGACAGCCTGCTACACCTTTTTTTCGAGCCACGTTGTTCGTACATCTCTCGCCATACAGGCTCAATTCGTCGAACAATCCTGTTGTTGAGGACAGCTGTAAAGATCTTATACAGCGTGTTCAAACAAGTTATTGGCCTGTGATTCTCTGGGTTGGACAAGTTGCCTTTTTTTGACAGGAGTCTAGTGCGTCCTAACACCAGCCACTGCGGAATGGGCGTCTCCGACTTTAAATATGAGGTGAATATGCGGGCCAAATGTTGGTGTGTAAAAGTAAACTTCTTCCACCAAAAGTTCTTGATACAATCTGGTCCAGCAGCGGAAAAGTTCTTCGTGCCTCTAAGTGCTTTTTTCACCTCTTCGGCAGTGATTGATGGACATTCCTCCTCAGATTTTATGAGGTTGTCGCAAAACTCGTTGAAGCGGATGATATTTTCAGTATCCTCTTTCAACTCTAGTGTTTTCGGGATCTTGTACACCTCTCTCCAAAAAGTCTCTACTTCCTTGGGCTTGGGTGGATTTTTTACAGAAACAGGTAGATCGCTGAAGAGGCGCGATGGGTCAGCGAGAAACTGTTGATTCTTCCTGATCCATCTCTCCCTCTTCTGTATTCTCCTCCTTGCGTCAGATAACAGCCGTATTTTGTCAACAATATGCTGCTTGATTGTCAGTAGCTTTGACTTGTTTAGTGTGTGATTCAAGATCCTTAGTTCTTGGGCGAACTTTCGAACCTTTTCCGTAAACGGTCTACCAGATGTTATGTAGTCAATCACACATTGAACACGGGACGCATTCTGTCTTGCCCATCCAATCTTCTTGTTCAGTTGATGCAAGCGTCTTTTGGTCTTTTGATCCATCGTTGGTTTCAGCCTTCGATTTGAATCAGCTAAAGTTCTCGCAGCACCATAAACTGAGCAATTGATGGTCCAGAGGTCGGACTCTTGCGAGATATCTCCACGAAGGAAGGCATCCATTTCAGCCAGATCTTGGGGCTTAGGAGGAACTTGCATGTTAATGTTCCTTCTAGTAATGAAATTGCGATCATCTCTCAGAAGGTGCCTGCTTTCTGCGGTTGGTCTCAATGTCGCTTCCTCATCTTCGTCTGCAGCTTCATAAAGCAGCGGTTGGGGAAGCGCTCCGCGTACATATCCATTTTTCCGGATGTAGTCGGCTTGATTTCGCAAAGACTGATGCGAAACGTGCTGAAGCTCTGGGTGTTTCTGGCTCCACAGAGTGTGCATACGCGCCATAAAGCCTCCGCGAACAGGGATAATGCTGGCATCGTAGCAGTCTAGCACGTCATCTCTGAGTCGATCCGTCCACTGAATGTGGGCGTTTCGCCGGTTCGTCGTCGTGTTTCCATCTAAATTATTTTCAGCACCCCGAACTCTAGGCTGATCGGCATTGTTTGCCGACCCATTGTCGGGTGCTCTGCGCGTTCGATTGTCTTGAACCGCATCTACAACATTTTGGTGTTTTGGTGGTTTCATTGTTGTTCCCACGAGCAGCTAGGGAAAAGGGTTAGTACATCCTTGTAGAGCCCCGCGTGCAAGGATAAGGCTGATACTCTGAAAGGTCGCCCGGTATCCCAGAGTCACCGTTTGAACCACCTCACCCAGGTGCCATTCAGCTTTCGGCACGGTTGTTACGCCTCCGCTTAGGAGTTATTCCTTCGGGAACATCCCTGGACAATTGTCCGCGACTGCTTATTAATTATTGTCACCATATTCAGCAGAAACCCTTGGTACAGGAACCCTCTATCCGCAACCCGAGGACGCGTTCGGTGGCTTTGTCATAGGCCCTTCGGTTCTATTCGAAAGGAATCGAAACCGAAACCGAAATAAAATATAAAAAACCGATATATATATATATATATATATATATATATATATAGCATATAGTATATAAAGTATATATGGATATGTAACTACTAGCTAGTGATATATTGTAATAAATAATCACCGTTTCTGTTAACGTTTTTTTATAGAAATAATATTTAGGCTTATTCTTTTACCTTCTAGATTTATCCTTTTCAGCAAGACGACATGTAACTTCAGCATCGACAGATAAAAGTTCGTTTCCTAAGTTTTGAGCTCGAAAAGAACGAACTTTTGTGTTCGGTTGACTAATTATAAAAAGAGGTCATTAATTTTCTCTGTAAAAACCTTGAGGTAAATATAATATATAAAATAATTCTGTATCTCACTGTATTCTATAAACATGGAAAGGAATGGAAGTGATAGGTTCGATGAAATGATTATTCAGTTTTTTTAGTCCTAATTTACTTTTCTCTACTTTAAATAACATTTTCTTGTGTACAAAATTCAATTCGGCCTTCAGCTGGTTGTTTAAATCGTCTGTAATTCTCGGATCTAGTTCCATATCTTCTTTTGAGATCTGCTGAGATTTTAGTAAGCTGCTATTTCTGTTGATTTAAATAGATAAAACGATGATATATATTTGTGAAATATTTTTCACTGATATTGTAAGAACCAATAATAATGATATAGCAAGTCTCACTCTCCCATTATTTTGCTCAAATCTTGAGCGCAGACTTGCAATAAAGTTAAAATATTGCTTTTCTTTTGCTCTGCCTTCAGTGACATCTCGGTGTATACCTTTTGAAATACAACTTCTTCTAAACTTGGGTGATTATATTCTTCTATGTCTTCAACATCCAAAGCAGGCTGTCAACATAATATGAATAATTATTCAAAGAAAAATAATTATATACACGAAGTTGATACAGTTTCTGTAGTTTAGTAGTAAACTAACCAGAGTTAGCTGACGTTTAGGAATCGGTACTTCATGAGCCAGGGACGAAGATTCATCTTTAATATAAAATGAAAAGAGGTTTCCATCGTGTCCACAGGTAAGTAGCATTTTATGATCATAGCTGAATAACATTTTTGGAATGTAACCGTTAAAATTATCGTGCATTGAAAGTACCCAATAATCTGACAAATCCATATGATCATCGGGATTTATTCGACAAACGCGAATCTCGCCGTGTTCCATTCCCAAAAAAACATATTTATGGTCATTACTGAAATGAATATTATTTTTAATATTATTTATGAAATAAAAATGAGCCGTTCTTTGCAAGGACATCTTAAGTCGACTTGAGTTGTTTTAATGGAGAACGGCTTTTCGGCTTCTCTGATATCTAAAATGCACGGTCATTAGGGTGATTGAAAAAAATGATTTTTGAATTTGGACTCAGAGATAAGCCTAAATTGCACCTAAGTTGTAAAAACTTATATCTCAAAACCAATGTTTTACTTTCGGTTGATACTTTTCAAACTTTTAGAAAATATTTTTTTTAACATACAGTTTAGAGCCACTGCACTATTACACAACACCATGACTCGCTTTTGTTGCAATGTTAAAGCATACTTTAACAATGGACCAAAGTTTTTCAGTATTCCTGATTATTAACCAGAAGCCTCTGTTCTCAAAGTACATGGCAGTTCCGCTTTACCCGTTCCCGATACACCAGACAAGGTAGTGCAAAGGGGCAAGAGAGAGGCGCTTGCAAGGTCAGCGAAGTTGCGATGTTTACGGTTCAGCACTATAAGAAGCCACAAGCAAGAAGGAGAAGAAGAACGGTTTGGAGAGTCCCGAGATAGTGTCTTTGTTGATTAAGGGTACCCCCGAAACGGGTACTATATTTTTACAATCCAATCTAACGCTTATACTAAGATGCATGGATACATAAAAAAAACCAATAGCATTGTTTAATGATTTTTCATTATTATTTGTTGCAAGCCAACCAGCATTCTCTATGCGACGCGATTATCCAGGATTTAAAGATATATAATTTTCATAAGACTAGTGAGACCAACGTTTTTATTTCTATCAATTTACGTAGCATTGATTGCATACCTTGCTTCTCCAAACAAATGACGGATGGCTTTACAAACGCATGAAAAAGATCTAAAGGTGGACGAAGATTACCGAAACTATCGAAATAAATTTTTGTATTGTTAATCTCTTTATAAAAAACCCCGTGAGTATCCAAATTGTTTTTATCATGAAGGTTGATAATAGCAGATTCATTTTTTAAAAAGTCCACCTTCTGGTAATCTATTTCGTATAAAAAACCATGAAAATGTAGAATTTTTAAGGATTTCGAGAATTTAATCGAATCTGCATTGATTAATACTCTGTGAGGTAACTTCACTTTGAGGTTTTTGACGAGGGGCTATTCACTGAGAAATCAGGGAATCAGAAAAACATGAATGCGGCAGTTCATAAATGATTCCTTTGTGAATCCCATGATTGCCCATTGATTGCTCCAAAGAATCCGGTTCGGACTTCGATTGAATGGCAGCAACGCCGTGAAACTGTCGCCGGAACGTACAGTGTATCACCATAGTTACCACATATAAATAATTTTATTAATTAAAACATTATTAGAATATTGATTCATGAAAGTAATTTGTATATGTGTTTATCGCTCGCAAGTTTGAGAGCGCCTAGGGCGCGCACCTGTTAAATCTCGCGCTTCGCGCTCGATAATGTATTCACCTCGCGCTACGCACTCGGACACATTTGCCTGACGCTTTAAACTCGGTTCCTCTGGGTTTTCGCACTGCGTGTGCTCGCTATTACGTGCTTCGCGGGCTAATACTCTCTTAGTAAGCTTCATCGTTATGACCTGCTTTTGGTTTAATTATGTACGTTTTACATAAAAAGAAGAACTAATTTACTTAAGGTTCTATCGACCTTAAGGAACACATTCTCATCAAGACACTCGCGTTTCACGCTCGATATTCGTTTTAAAAATCATGTAGACCTCGCGCTCCACGCTCGTTTCTGTAAATAAGCATAGCTTTGATGAGAATGTGCCCACTTATCGGGCTGATTTTTTCACTGTTAATGTCTTTTTTACGAGCAATACAAAAACTACACATCCTATCAAAACGTGACCACTAAAAAATTTGTAGATCTTGTTTGAGCGCACAAATTTTGTTCAATTATTTAATTATTAATTATTAAATTTAATTATTCGTAGATTTTTTATTAATTATTAATTAATTATTTATATAGAGGAGAGTACCCGAATATGAGATATTCTCGTAATATGAGATAGCGGGGTTTCAGCTAAACTAAGAGGCGCACTGTGTTGGTTCTATCACTAACTTTTAGCCCTTAAAGAAAAAGTAATTTCATGGTAAAGTCAATTTTTTATATTGCTTCAAAAGATTATAAGCGAACTTTTTGCGAAATCGGTGATGGTCGAGTTCTTGGATGGCAAGTCTTTAAACCCTATTTATTATCTATTAAATAAGTATTTAGCAGTAAAGTCGGCCTGGAGGGATAGGGATTGAATAACTAAGTAGGAAAATATCGACAGTGTTCAAGTTTTTCATTGTACAGGTTAGGTGTAGTAAGTGAATAGTTGCACGGTGTGGTTCTCATAATATGAGATACCTGTGGTACAATGCATCTCCTGCTCCAGCTGGACACACTTTGGCTGCGCGGGGGAAACTGGTTACAAATGGGATTGTGACTACTGTAAAAACTGAATATATCTGAATAACAGTGAGTTGATACTTCGGAAACATAGAATAAAGTTTTTCGTCAAAAATAATACTTTATTTTGCATTTTATTAGCGTTTTCCTGAGGTATCTCATATTATGAGAATAGTTTTCGAGATATTCGCAATTAATCAATTTTTTAGTTACTCTTGATTAAAGCTTTTCATTAAACGTATTTCAACGTTCATTTTTGCATTTCATTAGATCAATCCAGGACAAATAAAAACTGTCAAAAGATATTTTCCTTCCGAATAAAGTAGTTAAGGGCAACTATAGTTTGCCCCTCCTCCTACCAACGCTCCTCGGCGTTTTTCTAGATGTCTGGCTCCAGTCGCCGGCTGGTTGGGTCTTTCCTCGCTAGACACTCGTGTTTGATTGGAGTGTACACCGAGAGAACATACTTAAATTTTATGTATGAGAAATCCATGAATTTGATGCTTGACCCATTCATGCTAAGACGGTATGAATTTCGAGTATTAATAGCTTAAAGTTCGTACTGACAATTCAAACAATATCCATGGAAAAGTATCACTGCGCCCCTACTTGTTCTTCATGAATTTGTACAGCTGACATGCTTTTAATGTACAACAGCGTAGAATTCAACGCATGACAGGTCTCATACTCGAAACTATAAAACTCCATACTATTATAGTAAGGTGAGCAACGAGTTAACAAGTGTGATGAGCGTAATCTTACTCCAAACGCTTGTGATCCATACTAAAATAGCATGGTCCCCATGCGTTCAAGGCATTAGCTCGTTTGCATATTGAACGCGTGTCGCTGTTTCTATCAGAGCATACAGTTTAGACTTCAAATGCATGGTATTATACGTATTTTGTATAGCGCTACCTCTACACTAAATAAGTATGAATGTGTGCTGTCATAGTTTGAAATAACCCATACTAACTTAGCGTGAGACAAGATCTTACGAAAGAAGTGAATATGTTCTCTCGGTGTAGGAATGGAAGATAAGGAATAGATGAACAAAAGATGGTATTTCAGGAAGTTTTATACTTGTGCAGGGTTGATAGAGTTTCGTAGACTGTATGACGCAATATTTGAAGCTGTACTTATGGCTTCTTAGATTCTAGACTACTGCTGAAAGGAACAATAAACTTCTATGATTCGATTTTCATGACTTTATTCAAGAAGTAAAGTTTCAAAGTTAAATAATAAAACTTATTTTCTAAAATAATATGAAGATAAATAAATAGATAAGGGTGATGTTTAAACCTATTAAATTATTGAAATGGGTTTATTCACCAAATTTGCAACAAAATTACATATAACTACAACTAGTAAAACCGGCTTATGATAAAATGAAAAATTAAAAAAGTGTACATCTAAATGATACATATACTTAAAATTATCAACTATTATGGCGATTATGATTTTTTGTTGTTATTAGAAGTTGTAGGATCCGAAAGCTGCGATCATGGTTCCTTAAAGCAACCTATCCTGATGCAACTGGAACGTTTACGTTATCGACTCCTGTTCCTTCTATCCCAGAAGGTAAGCACGGGCGGATTACGCAAGAGATTTTGTACAACACTGTTCCTTGAAGTCCGATCTCTAGCCGCGGATGACCTTACGCAACAGACGGCAAAGTTGGAGATAAAGTTTGACATCTGGATACTTTTTTAGAGCTACCAATCTTTGTAGAATGTTATGAAGAATAGTATTGACGGACTAGACGAAGTGATCCCAGAAGAACAGCCTTTTGCATCCGGCTCGCGATGGACTGCGCATGACGCTGACAAGTCTGGATTTTGTTGAGTTGGCTCAATAATGAAGGTTTCATACCTGCATGACAGCGGATTATGAGAACTACAAGATGGACTTTGTAGCCTTGGTACAGCCTGCGCAGCTCGAAAAGAAGTGCTTGATATTTCGCCCGTTTTTCTTCCTCCTTTGCCGTGATATTACCATTGACTGGTGCCGAGAATTCAATCACGTAAATCATCTTTGTCTTCAGATCTTGGAGGACAATATCAGGCATTGTTGCACTGATACGTTGAATGGTGGAGAATGAGAAATTCCAATCGATCTTACATTGATCATTCTCCACAACGGACTCGAGTTCCCCCTGGGCATATGGCAAGACAGGCAATAGATCAACCCCATAGAAGTGCCTAAGATGGTGATATAACACTTTTAGAGCTGCATTGTGTCTCTCTATGTACCCGTAGCATGCATACTTTGAGCATCCACTGATAACATGTCCAAGTGTTTCCAGATCTTGCTTGCATGCTCGGCAGTTGGTATCGCCTACAGGTACATTCATTATGTGCTCGCGGTAAACTAAGGTATCTATAACGCCGTCTTGACAGGCAAAAATAAATCCCTCAGTCTCCGATCTAAATCCAGCAGACTTGAGAAACATGTTGGACAGACCCATCGATAGCTCTTCTCTACGTATAATGCCATATAATTTACCATGAAGGGGCTTGTCAGATTTTCTCTTAGTAGAAGCGAATGTTCTGCTTTCGACTTCGTGTTGCTTCAACTCATCGACGTTCCATTTTACTGCACCAAACGTGCAGAGCAGTAAAGGAACGGCCAGTATTTGGTCGCCTGGATCTCAACCTTCCCAGATAATTCGGAAGCCCACATTTTTCTGAGAATTTGGCAAAACCTTTTTTCAAGAGCCGTTTTTACCACACGCACATTTTGAGTTTCCGCTAGGGGTATTCCAAAATATGTATATGTTTTTCCATCACCCAGATGTTGAATGATATTTCCGCCTATGAGTTGAACTTATATTCCCGTCTGACTGGCGGGCCACATAGGTATCCAGACCTTTCGCCTGCAAGCACAATAGATAGAGGCAAGAGGAAGATGCAGAAAAGTGTCGGACTTAGAAAGTGTCCTTGGAAGACCCCCCTCTTATATGTGATGTAGCTGGTAGTCACTTTTCTTTTGTCAGATGTTATGACAAACCTTGTCCGCCACAATAGCATAAGCTCTTTCGTGTATTTCACTGTTTTTAAATGTACCTCCAGGCACTCAAGGAGCTTGATAAGTAGCTCATGGTTCATGTTATCGAATGCCTTACGGTAGTCAATCCAAGCCATGGATAGATTGCGTCGATACCTGACCGAGTACTGCGTAATACACCTGTCTATCGACAGGTTCTCCCTGCAACCTGCCAACGCTCTCTTGCATCCACGTTGTTCAGCTGTTGCACTCCAAACCGGTTCGATAGATGTTGATATCCTCTCTTTGAAGATGACAGTTAATAGCTTGTAGCTGGTATTTAAACAAGCTATAAGCCTGTAGTTCTTTTGACTTGACAAATATCTGGTCTTAGGGATCAGGATCGTTTGTCCTTCCATTAGCCACTGCGGGGATTGAACTCCTTCCACAAAAAGTTGTTGATTTTACCATTTAAAACGATGTTTTCGGGTCTTTGCCTGGTCGTCGCCTCGGTTCGGTCCTATTGCTACTCATAAATGAACCAATGCCTCCATCCGAGAGAGGCGTATTGTGGGTGGCACTGCGCGATACTGGTGACGTAACTGCATAATTCTTTGCATTGGGGGTTCAGCCCAATGTAACGTCGCTGACTGCGAAGGCCGGAGCTCTCTGGCGATGGGGTCGCCACATCCCTATTATTATCATCATTATTATTATTATTATGGTTATTTACACATCTTAGACTGAGAAATCGTTTTATTCCATTGAATAAAGTCACTAGCAAGTTGTGAAGAGCGAGATTGAACACAGGATTCAAGAACAATTTGCTTTACACAGCAAAGAAGAAAGAATTGATACGGTTTGAGGCAAATTAACATTTTTGAATGCGCGTGAATCCCGTTTTCAGATTCATTTAAACGAATCAAGCTGCATTTAGATGAATTCAGGCAGCGCGAATTGAGTGCGTGTGAATTCATATGAATGCGTGGTCAAGGTCAATTCGAAAAAAAATAGTAAATAGTGCATGCGTCGAGACTTGAACCAGCGATTTCTCGTGAATCAGTCCAGAGTACCCGTCACTGAGCTACGGGACAATTTACTAAACATTTACAATAAATTCTGTAAGCACTGCGCGTTGGTTTTCCTGTTACGGATTATATTGTATGAACCAACACTTGCTGAAATTTGCTGTGACGAATCGGGGCGAATTTGAGTGTGTATTTTACTCTCACGAATTCCGACGCACTGACCAATATTGAAGCGTTTGCGTGCTGACGCATTGAAGTGAATTCGCTGACTTTACACTTTTGCACCGTATTTGTGTGTGTAGAAAGATTCAAAGTTGAAATACCGTCTTCACGAATTTACACGCATTGACAAACTGGTGCAATGCGTCATTATTCCAAAGCGGTATTTGCTGGGTATCTTAATCTTTTTACTTGAATGCGTATGAATACTTAATTTTTTTCTGGGTATTTATAGAACCCTTATTATAATCTGCACCTTGAAACCTGTCGTTAGATTTGTCAAAATGCTCGGATTAATTCTATATTTCTTTAAAATCATTTTTTAAAAATTCGTAGCAATGCGTGCAGTTTCTACCCGATTTTGTCTAAAAAGCCTGGTAAATTTGCGCAAAGAAAAATCACTGCACATACGATACAAGTATGTAATACAAAATTGACCAAACACGTGCGAAGAGGAACTTTGTAACTCTGCTGTGTTCCATCGGAATAGGGTACAGTTTCGCCGCAGACGATAAAGATGTTAACGAGTAAGAGGCCGTAGTTGTCAAAGTACTCGTACGTTCCGTGGCCATTTCGGTCAATATAAACCGTAACCCAATACGATCCGTTTTCCGTACCTGAAGGCTGTCCATCTTTATTTCCAGGACTTCCAAGTCGAGGCAAATCTATTAAAGAATTATTTACCTCACTCGCAACCTGATTTACTTTTTCAACATAAACTTGTGTGTTGTCAGCGACCGTCCACGATGTCACCGCCATCGCGACATTGTCAGTTTTAGAACAGACGTTTATTTTCAGTGTATTCTGACGTGCGATACCTCGAAGTGATATTTGTTCTCGTCTTCGACTTTGAACCCAGATTTTCAGTTTACTTGCAACGACCATACCACGCTGGAAACACCAGTTCCCGTTAGATCACTGAAGTTAAGCAGTGTTGGGCGCGGTTAGTACTTGGATGGGTGACCGTCTGATACTACTGCGTTGCTGTTGGCGGTCGTGGGTGTGGTGAGCCCACACTTGTAGTTATTTATAACTACAAGTAACTATTCACCTAGAAACACTACCCGAATCCGGTAGTGTCACGCTTACCCCTTGAGGCTCGCCGAAAGGGAAATGGCTTAATGGTATATATTGAATGTACACGTAAGAAATGTTCCTTTTTTACACCACGATGAAAAGAGTAATCTTAACTGGTTTCCAGTTTTTTTTTAAAGTTGGGAAGGTTAATTCTTCCAGAATAATAATCTGTCTACTCATGATAATTCGCAAAAGTGCAGCTTTCTCCCGGCTATGGGTATAGATTTGACCAGCTGAATTTTGCGATATAACGGAGATTCGAATGTAGACAATTCGTTAGAGTATCTCCCTCAAACCACTTGATGCCACTCAAACCAAACCACCTCTTTCTTCTTCTTTCTCTTTGACTGACGTGTTGTAATAGTCGTCTAAACTTTTTTTTCGTGTAATCCCTTTTCTAAGCTGCTTGACACACTCAAAACCACGAACTCCGGCAACTGAGATCTGAAATTTTTTACACAAAATTTATGACCTGATCTTTTCATAAGATTATCAATTTTATCCAAAGCTTTCCTTTTTAATTGTTAAGCAGATTCATTAATACGTGAGTTGAATGCCTGCTTGAGTGATACTTTCCTATCGACATCATTTAACCCTCCGAGAACACACCCATTTTTTCGATCACGGAGAACACTCTGGGTCAATCTGACCCAATACTTTTTTTGATCGTGTACCATTCCGCAATGACTGAATCAATTGTCTTAAAAAAATTCTAAGCTATACTTAAGAGCCGATAGAAATAATGTATGCAAAATTAAACTATTGTTGATGATGATTTCAAAAAATAGAATTTTTTTTTAAGTTTGAAGTTGGTGCGTTTTTTTCATATAAAACGATAAAAAAGTTTTTCTTCCACCACTTAAATAAAGAAAATACTTGAATATTTTCTGTAGAAAAGGATTCGCTGCAAATGCAAGCACGATAGTCATCGTACATTGGCTGCAAACAAGATGAACACATCATTTTTGTTTTCTTGTCCTTTTGGACCTTTTGGTAACCACACAGCCCACATCTTGTTCACTTCTTAAGTTGTTTCCGGTTAGGCTGTTGTTCCTGAGTCACATTAACGTTAGGTACACATCTGGGTCAGGCTGACCCAACACCGATTTCAAACGCTTCTCAACGACGACTGACCGCTCTGCAGACTATAGCAAGCGTTTGAAACTATATTTGGGACCTCGAACTATATTATCAGAACCTAAGTGACCGTCCACTTTTCAAATTTCTTTGAACATTTCTTGATCAAAAATTTTGGGTGGGTCAAATTAACTCAGTGTGTTCTCCGAGGGTTCAAATGTCAACACCTGTTCGAAGTGCCTTCTTTCCATCTGTACGTACACCTCGCGCTAATATCGGCAATACACATAGAAAAAGCTCACCTAGAAAGCTTCTGATTCCATGGCCTCTCTGATAGGTCGATCTGACATTAAATTTTGATATTCCTCCTCCACCGACTTGTGTTGTGTAGTAGTCTACGTAATAACTCATTATTACTAGATCATATAATTTTTATTCCTTTCTCTTCTTCCCGTTCTCTAATCATCTTTGAATAATAGAAGTGTCACTGTCAGAGTATCAAACTCGATTGATATAGGACGTCCAGCATGGTCTCTTATATCTATTGCTATCGTGCGGAATTGAGAATGTAACTATGTGTTTTACTTGGTTTAACATCCCTCCGTATGCGACGGTGAGCGTGTCGAAAGTGTGTGTGTGCCGCTGACAGTTTCAAGAGTAAGTGGGGCGTGTCCGCGTCTAACAGATCCTCGGGTGTACGTGTGAAGTGTTCGAATCTTAATGTAAAGAAGAAAACAAGGGTTGGTTGCGGTGCGTCATTGAGCGCGCGCGGGAGAGAGAGATAGATAGAGCGGATGTTCAGCGTGCACAAGCGTGTTCAGGCCCGTCCCTGTGAGCGTGGTAAAATCAGTAAGCGGTCGGGTTCGCGGGTCACACGGATCATCGGCAAGCGAGGCGAGCGCCCGCGCCGCAGGACGTGCGTGGTCACCAGGTGTTCGGTGCGGTTGGTCAGGTTGGTCAGGTTGATGTTAGGGGGCAGGGGAAGACCCCAGGTTGGCCCAGTGTAGGCTGAGTGTGAGTCAGTGTACCCCCTTGCTCGATGGACGACCATAGTTGCTCCAGGTAGTTGTACATCGAGTGGGCCACCCAAGCGGGCACAGAAACTCAGGTTAGTCCAGGTCAGGCTGCATATTAGCAAGAGAACTCCTTTGCCCGACGTCCGGCCATAGTTGCGCCAGGGGGTCGTCTGTCGGGTGGACTTCATCGAGAGTTCATGCGGGAGATGTCTGGATTGTGAGGGAGGGGAGGGGGCGTCAGACAGGTTGCCCTGGTTAGCGCCACCCCTTGCCTAGCGAATCTTGGCCGTACTGGCTCCAGGCGGTCACAATTTGCCTCTGCCTCTAAGCACAGTGCGAATCCCCCAGGAGTTCGTCGGCTGTTTGTCCCGGTCGCTCTACCATAGTGGCTCCCGGCGAACTGTGTCTTATTCCGCGGCCGCGAGTCCTTTTACTGTCTCGCGGATGATGGATTGGCGGGGCGCACCGTCGAGTCTTGCAAGAACAAGGTAGTCGTCTCTCGCCTCGTGACGCGTCGATCAATGACGCGCGTGTTCCATGTATAGATATATCTATGTATGCAACGAGCAAAGGTACTGCTCCTTACAAGTATGAAGAAGAGAAATGTAATTCGGAGAGGAAAACTGAGTAACTTGTGTGGATGGAAAATATACATCCGGGTGTCGACGGGAATAATACGTAAAAGCGGTGTTTCTACATCACCTGTAATGTGAGGTTCGCAAATATCTCAATAAACAAACATTTTCGAAGGTAAACCACGAGCCAGACTTGGAGGGTGATTAGCATAATGAGAATTATCAGATAATAATTGTTGTAGTGCAAAACCAAGTATACGAGATACTTTATCACTTACCGCAAGAAAATGACGACCTTTCATCCCACAATCGTCTTGACAAATTTTTTCAGCTTTGACAAAAAAATCTTCTTCTTTTTGGAAAATTAATCCTACGTGTTTTCGAGCAATCGGGGTCTAGTTTATTGCTCGGACGAGATCGTTTACCTGTGGGTACACACCAGGTATCACACCAGATATCGAGTATTCAACAAGCAAAGCTTCACCGTCAATTTTCGCTTCTTTCATTTTTCTCTCGTAATTTTCCTCATTTTTCACTTCAACCATACTACTACGTGACACATTTGTCATTAGAGCTGTACGATTTTCCATCCGGCCAGGAAAATCGTGTCTTACATGAAGAAATGTTCTTGGAAATTGAATTTCTGTAAGACCAAACGGCCCTGTAAACTAATTTCGTGCAGCAGTTGTGTAGTAAAGCTAGTCGTAGTATTGTGCGGAATATACTGTATACTGTTATTGCTCCGTAAAATTAGGCGACATTGATCGTTATTTATTGTAAATTTTTCAGATCGGTGGCAGGTATTTAGGAATTGAATTGATCAGAATATCCCATCCACTTGACATGTAATTGTTTTTTGGAACCTTGCCCCTCACTACCTATCACTCGTTCAATTATAAATTCTGCCTCATTAATATCAGTATCTTTCTTCACACCTGATAGTTCTCTCGCGTAAAGAACTCCGCCTATATCCTCACCAACCAGATCTTGTAATTCGTAAACATATGGGATTTGACTACTGTCCATCCAGCTCCATAGCCTTTCGCAAAGACGCCTTTTACTCTACTGATTCGTACGTAATTAGCGACCTTATATCTAGGCTTTTCACGAAGCCCGGCTTTTCTACCGTCTTTTCTTTGAATATTTAAACAGGAATGTGCTGAATTTTCCAATGTCACCTCTGATGGTCGCGTTTCTATACAGGAATGTCGCGAATTATTATAGGCCTGTACAAAGTATTGTCAAACATCAATGTAGCGATGAGTATTACCATAAGTGAAATAGCACCACATACGTTCTTTCAGGGTGTGATTGAATAGTTCGACTACAGCAGCCTTAGCATTTGTATCACGTATAGCGTGAAATCTTATCCCCCATTTTGATAAAAAATTTGAAAACTCACACCGAGAAATTCTTTTCCTCCATCGCTCTGAAGGCAAACGGGAGATCGCTCTCTATTTTTTTTTCGAGAATACACTCAAAAGCCCTTCTCACTTTATTCATAGATTTATCTTTAAGAGGCTTAACCCAAACGTATTTACTCGGCACGTTAATCACCACCTGTCGATACAAGTATCCATCGTTGGAATCTTTTAAATGATTTTAAACAACTAAATCTGCTTCCCATAAATCATCTATATTTGATATATCGTAATTTGTTATTCTGAAAGGTCGATGGATAGGTACGTGTAAATTATCTGAATATTTAGATTTTAATCATTCACCACATTTGCACGTGAGACTCTTCCACGCACAGCGTTTGCGAGTTTTTCAATACCAGCGTGAGAGTCTTCATGGGATGGGTCGAAATAAATTTCGTCTAACAATATCATGGCTTTAGAAACAAATTTTTGCAGTTATCACTATTTCGTTTCCTACCTTGAGACTTAGCCGACCCCGTGCTGCGAGGTGTTGTTCGCTTCCTACTTCTATCTGAAGTGTCAGTGACACTCTTGTATACCCCGCTACCACTAATGCTGCCTTTGTCTTCTGTCATTAGTGAGTCATAAAGTCCAGACGATAATTTTGGACTACGCCGACTACCTGTCTCTGTGGAAGAGATTATATTTTCTTTCCCGTATTCTCAATTTTCGACAACCTCTCTAGACATGACGATTTCACGAAGGATCATGGCAAACTAGCTTCGCTCCGCCGGTTGTACCTTTTTTCTCAACCTCAGTGCATTGTTTATTAGATTACTAACATTTGTATTGTTTACAGATTTACCATCTATAAAGAGAGAACCATGTGAATGCCATTTTACATGTTTTCACACATCTGTTCCACAAATTCGTTGGAGTAAAACAATTCCTTTATTTTTTAAAGTTTTTGGAATAGTTGCAATAATATCATCAGTATTTTTTAAATAATCTTTCCCTGATCTTCATCATTATCATTATCAAGTATGTTTATGCTTTTATGGCTTGTGTTTTTCATGTGTTTTCAAATGTATATTCCCTGCCAAAATATTTGGAACGCACTCGCATATACATTTTACGAGTTTTGCATTAGTTGTGCTCAGAATCGCTTTTCATTAATTACGATCGAGGCGAAAGAGCGCATGCAATGCTACCGTGTTTTTTCACCAATGTGTTTACGTGCACTCGACGCCATTACAGAAGTACAACTGGTATCTGATCAACTCGAGCACCTCCTTTAATATTTCTGAAAGGTATGTACACATATGAAATACCAACGGTTTCAAAAATATTTGTTCTAAAACAACAATTATCGGGTGTCGACTGTTTTAAATCTAGAAGAAGGTAATCGTGAGGTTTAGATGTCGCGTCTTGATTGGCGTTGCGGTGTAAGTCTTCTCGAAATTCTATAGTTTTGCCGTATTTATAATGACCCGACTGGCATTCTGAATAGTAAAAAAGAATACGTTCAAAATGCGTATCACACATTACGTCGATTTAGCTTAAGAATTTTTTGACAAAACATACTTTCCCGCATCCGCTTGGCCTGCAAACCATAGCTATGAAACGATGTTGCCAACAAGTGTCCAATTTCTATACTGATATATAATTCACTATAGTTCATCATTAATAGTAAAATCACATAGTTAAAAAAGAGTTTTTCTGAAAACTATTCAGCTTGTAACCGCGGTCGGTATGGAACCTCTATAAGCTTTTTCAGTTCCACATCCGCGATCCTACATAAGCTTTTTTCGGTTCCGCTTCCGGCCCATGCTTTTTAAGCTTGTTAGAGCCTGATTCGCATGCCAAAAATCAGCTAGTTCCCGGCACCCGCGATCCCGGATCGCCTGGATTAGCTCATCGTCAGGTGATGTCATGCGTTGGGTCAGCCGCGCCGGCCAATGCTTTAAAAATATAATTGCTATTTGCATCAAACATTTAAAATCCTACAAAAATAACAGAAAGGTGGAGGGAAAGAGCGTAGAGTTTGTGGTATTGTTACTCACTCAAACACTTTTCAATTTGAAAAACTAAAAGCCTTCACAACCTGCTCTCGAGAGTTCATTGCAAGATGCTATTTTATCTCACACACACAATCACACGAAGAGAAATATACGCTTATACCCATACTTATGATCGGTGATATTAAATCTAGACTTTCATTTCTGACCATTAGAAATTATACAATTTATCGTTGAAATTTTGCCCGAGCTATTGTTTCAAAGATGAAAAATGTTTTCTTTTTCTGCAAAAGAATTATTATAAACCACATGACTTAATAGTATACATGACAGCCATAGTTTTGAATTAAAACTGTGGGCAGAAGCTACCAAAAAACTTTTTAACTGTCATTAGTCTTTCTTTAATATTTTACACATACTGTTATCTTTTATTTCGCTTGTAATTTGAGTATTTAAAATACACGTTATTTCCTCAAATACAAGTTCAAAATGTGAATTTACAAACTCTGGCGAAAATTTGGTCTTTAGTTGGCACTCAAATTTAACATTTACAATTTGGTGCACAAATGCACTGGATGGTAAGTGTATTTTCTCCACCAAAAAATAAGCAGTGAATTCTTCCACGAAAATATCCTTTCAGAGCTTGACATTCGATAAAACCCGCTCCATACATCTGATGCATTCATCGATGCATACAACAATGTTGACGAGGCCTTTAAATGAGCACGTCAGAGCAAAAGATAGGTTCCTCAGGGTCGTGAGGAAAAACGAGATAGGCAGAATGCTTGAAGAGCAAGACAGCAATTAAAGCCATTTATCATGATTGAACGAGATTCCATGAGATTTATTGTCCAAGAATCGTATAAGAATCAGAGGCTGACGAGGTGAATATTTTAATTTTTCCACTGTTACACTTTCAGATGATGACATATCTGCAGGACAAATTTGTTTTTTTGATACACTTTTCACTATCAAATCTTATGAGGCTTCACTCTGGTTGACGGTAGATTCCATCGTCTGACTTGGAGACTGCGACATGTTATATGTTGAAATTTTCAGAGCATAACGTGGCGGTGTAGATATAACCTCACATGTGTTCAACCAATAAGAATGCTTTCACTTGAGAGAGAAGCGCGTGGTAGAGATATGTATCCCACGCATGCGTTTCAACCTGATTTACATACGTGTGAATAGGAGAAAATATAGCCTGATACTGCGCATGAGCACCCACAATTAACGCTAAAAATAAATGGTTGAAACACACGAAAATTTATTAAAATAATATAAACGAAACCTATTTTTGAAGAGATTTCCATAATTTTCCAAAGGACTGCATATTTTAGTGTATTGATTGAAAGAGATTGTTCTCCTTAATATCAATGAAATACAGGTAAATAGAGAAGGCGCGATACTGTGAAGCCGATACATTCTGCAGAAAAACTTTACAACCTCCGGTGATGGACGTGTAAATGTTTGTTAGCTACTTAGACAATACTAAATCGTTTGAAATAATTTTCTAATTTATAATAAACTTGCGCAAAAACACTTGGGATATTATTGTTCGTATGCAAACTAAATCAAGCTAATGCTCTTGGTGCTCCTCCTGCCAATGATAGTCTCCAAAGTATTTACAGACTCAATCGAACTGGATCAAATCCACAAGTCACCCAACGTCCGCCTATCATAGTCGCGAAGTTTATGGAGCAGCATACATGTGCCACTGTTATTGAGTATAGAAAAAATATCCGTGACTTCTCGGAAAGCTCAATTGGTTGGCCTGAACAGGAAAACAACATCCTCTACATTAGAGAAGCTCTCACTCAGTATTTTGGGCAGATATACAAAGGGGCGCTTGAGCTGAGGAAGTATAGAAAAATCAAATACTTATGGATCAGTGGCCGTAAAATCTTCTGTAGAAAGGAGGAAGGCTCAAGGAGAGTTATTCTCCCCCTCTTACAGGATCTCGATTTGCTACGATAATAATAATAATAGCAGTCACCGTATATCCTTTTTCTTTAAATGGGTTTTTTTGCTGTAGCCTGTTTCTCTTATTTATTGTTTCAACTTACGCGGGATGTCATCTACTCAGAGGAGCACCCTTTATGAACTTCACTGTACTCTGCTATAATATCCTCTGGAATGCTTTTTGCCCATTTTCTTGAGTTCAATTGCAGCTCTCGTGATTATCATATCATTAGAGTTTTAGAGACGTGGCTGAAACCTAATACCCCCTCCAGGGCCGTTGCGATCGAGAATTATTGGTTGCTTCGTCGGGATAGAGATGAGAGAATGGGAGAATGGGAGGTGGGGTATCAATTGTTAGTAGGGGTGATTTACAAACCCCCCAATGCCAGTTATAACAAGGAACTGGAGTCAGACATTTCTGCTCTTGTTCCCAATTATAATAACATCATTTTAATGGGAGCAGATCCGTCGTCTTAATAATATTAAAGTGCAGGAATTTCATGAATACCTGAAAACCTACGATTGGGATTATCTGACCTTAAAAAGGAATGCTAATTCTAAGGTCAACGGGCGGGTTGATATCTTAACTGAAGCTTTTCACAGATTTGCCCCACTCGTCGTCCCAAGCTCACGCAAAGTAGCTGCACCATGGCTAACTGTAGAAATTATAGACCAGTATAATTTAAACGCCATCAGAAATAGGAAAAAAAAGGATAACGTATGGCATTTACTGCGACATCTGCGTCTAAAATCGCCCAAGCGTAAAGACCTAGATGTGGACTTTACGTCTTCGGATTTCCTGCGAAAGTTTTCACCATTTAACCAGCAACCTATAGTGACTCGAACCTTCGCCCTGTGCGGGGATTCTTTTGATGATAGTAACCTCTTCTTCTTAGATATCTCCCCTGTGTCCCTAATGGATGCAATTTCTGAAGTCAACTCAAATGCTATTGGCCCAGATGGTATATCTATTAAAATGATCAGACTTGCCCTGTCGGTTATGTTTCCGATTCTGTTGCAGATTTACAACTTTTCGCTACAGAGTGTGATTTTCCCAGATAGTTGGAAAATGGCAGTCATCCGTCATGTCCACCGCTGATATTAAATTAGCATTGGATAGAAAAGAAGTCACAGTGGTGGATCTATTCCATTTCTCCAAGACATTGGACTCGGTAGACCCTACCCTTTTACTTCGTCAATTAAAGTCTTTCAAATTGTCCGGTTCAGTTAATAAATGGTTTGAGTCTCACCTGAGCAACGGGTGGGACCGGATCAGGAATACTAAGGGTGATTTATCCAACTGGGTAAAGGTTAAGAGGGGGGTTCCCCAAGGGTCATCTCTCGCTCCTACTTTGTTCAATATTTACACTTTTGATCTAGGTGGCGAGTTGCTATTCTACCAATATCATAAATATGCTGATGAAATTAACTTACGCGATTGTCATTGGGCCGTCTACCTCCCCCTCTTTAGAAGTGCTGAAATCTTACCCCCCTCTTAGGGTTGGCAATGTATCGATTGCCTCCGTTAATATGATTAAGGATTTGAGATTTCTTACGAACCGCACTCTGTCCTGGAAGGAACACGTAATGACCATCTCGAGAAACACGTTCCGAATTTTACAGCAGCTACATAAAAGGAAAGACTGTCTTCCGACTTCAACCAGGATTCTATTAGTTAAAAGCTTCATTTTACCATTTTTATGTTATGGTTGCATTGCATTCGATAACATCACGGATAACTTAAGCGGGAAATTAGAACGAGCCCCAAATGCATGTATCCGTTTCATTTATAATTTACCTAAAAGTGAAAACATCACTTCCTATCGTCAAAGAGCTGAGTTCTTGACAGTGGCCAAAAGAAGGCAATTTTCCATGGGCAACCTACTATACTCCATATTCGCAGATGAGACCCCTCAATACATACTTAAATTGTCTACATTTGTTGATAGAAATCCTAACCAGGCAAGACTTCGTGATAGAGCTTTAGTCCTAAAAATTCCAACACATACAACTTGCAAAATGCAGAGGTCGTTCATAATAAGGGTTTTCGCCTGTGGAATAAATCTCCTCGTTGTATTAGAGAGGCTCACTCACACCATCATTTTAGGAAGCGATTCTTCAAATTCTTATTAGATGATACGAATTCATTGCTTGAAATTACACATTGGTATTAAATTTTTTGGTCATATTATGAATTGATTCATGATTTTAAATTTATTTCGAGGTTTTTATCTGTCGCTTAAGCTAGCCTAGTACATACGCATGGACTTATGTTACGGAACAACCCTAGCTGTAGATTTTCATAGATTTAGTACATTTTTCTTCAACTGAGCTATTATTTTCATTTTTTGTACGTTTCTTTAATTTCAGAAGAGTGTATGGCTCACTACTCCTTTTGTTTATTTTTCTTTCCTTTCATTTGCGTTATCAGTCGCTTGCTCACCGGCTTTGTGAAGGAACGCTCCTTTGCCAATCATCTCGTAGTTCCTGACCATCTTTAGGAGAGGATCTCTGCCATTCGCAACGATGTAAGCTGTACTTAGAACAATCCGGTTATGAAGACACTGGAGATTCAGAAGTCCGCGTCCACGTTGACGGCGTGGAATATATAATCGCGGAACTGACGAATTGATATGCAAGCTTTTATGCATATGCATGATCTTACGCGTAATGACATTAAGGGCCTTAAGCTCGTTCTTCGTCCATTGAACTACCCCAAACGAGTAGAGTAGAACCGGGACGGTAAGCATGTTAGTCGCAGATACCTTGTTCAACGCCGACAGATTGGAAGACCAAATCTGTCGAAGAAGATGCTTGTATCTTCTTCGGAGAGACTCCTTCACTGATGTTACGTCCTGAATGCGGTTTTGAGGCACGCCCAGATCTGTATAGGTCTCCCCAGTATTAAGATGTCTGATAACACTTATATCCACAAGCTCAGGGTCCTTGGAAACGCCAGTAATCTCTCCTTTCTTCAGATAAATTTTGGCACACTTGTTCAAGCCAAAGTCCATCCCAATCTCTCCTGTGTAGTTCTTGACAATATTTATAGCAGTTTGAAGTTTGCTTCTACCAGAGGCATAGATCTTCAGGTCATCCATATAAAATACATGAGTGACCTTATGCTCGCGCTGATTAGTGTCGCCACAGAGGTATCCAGGAGAATTTCGTAGTGCAAGAGATAGAGGCAAAAGTGTGATGCAAAAAAGCAAAGGGCTCATGGTATCATCTTGAAAGACGCCCCTCTGGAAGGTGACGTTGTTCGTTGTCACACGATAATTTCCAGATGATATAGTAAATCTAGTTTTCCAAAGAGGCATCAATCTCTCTATGCATCTCACTATGTGTGGATGTACCTTCAAGCTTTCCAACAGACCGATGATAAGTCTATGAGAGGTTGAATCAAAAGCATTCCGGTAGTGAATCCAGGCCATTGACAGGACGCGCTGATGTGCTGCAGCGTCTTTACAGACACACCTGTCAATTAGCAGGTTCTCTCGACAGCCTGCTACACCTTTTTTCGAGTCACGTTGTTCGTACATCTCTCGCCATACAGGCTCAATTCGCCGAACAATCCTGTTGTTGAGGACAGCTGTAAAGATCTTATACAGCGTGTTCAAACAAGTTATTGGCCTGTAATTCTCTGGGTTGGACAAGTTGCCTTTTTTTGGCAGGAGTATAGTGCGTCCTAACACCAGCCACTGCGGAATGGGCGTCTCCGACTTCAAATATGAGGTGAATATGCGGGCCAAATGTTGGTGTGTAAAAGTAAACTTCTTCCACCAAAAGTTCTTGATACCATCTGGTCCAGCAGCGGAAAAGTTCTTTGTGCCTCTAAGTACTTTTTTCACCTCTTCGGCAGTGATTCATGGACATTCCTCCTCAGATTTTATGAGGTTGTCGCAAAACTCCTTGAAGCGAAATATATTTTTAGTATCTTCTTTCAACTCTAGTGTTTTCGGGATCTTGTACATCTCTCTCCATAAAGTCTCTACCTCCTTGGGCTTGGGTGGATTTTTTACAGAAACAGGTAGATCGCTGAAGAGGCGCGATGGGTCAGCGAGAAACTGTTGATTCTATCTGATCCATCTCTCCCTCTTCTGTATTCTCCTCCTTGCGTCAGATAACAGCCGTATTTTGTCAGCAATATGCTGCTTGATTTTCAGCAGCTTTGACTTGTTTAGTGTGTGATTCAAGATCCTTAGTTCTTGGGCGAACTTTCGAACCTTTTCCGTAAACGGTCTACCAGATGTTATGTAGTCAATCACACATTGAACACGGGACGCATTCTGTCTTGCCCATCCAATCTTCTTGTTCAGTTGATGCAAGCGTCTTTTGGTCTTTTGATCAATCGTTGGTTTCAGCCTTCGATTTGAATCAGCCAAAGTTCTCGCAGCACCATAAACTGAGCAATTGATGGTCCAGAGGTCGGACTCTTGCGAGATATCCCCACGAAGGAAGGCATCCATTTCAGCCAGATCTTGGGGCTTAGGAGGAACTTGCATGTTAATGTTCCTTCTAGTAATGAAATTGCGATCATCTCTCAGAAGGTGCCTGCTTTCTGCGGTTGGTCTCAATATCGCTTCCTCATCTTCGTCTGCAGCTTCATAAAGCAGCGGTTGGGGAAGCGCTCCGCGTACATATCCATTTTTCCGGAGGTAGTCGGCTTGATTTCGCAAAGACTGATGCGAAACGTGCTGAAGCTCTGGGTGTTTCTGGCACCACAGAGTGTGCATACGCGCCATAAAGCCTCTGCGAACACGGATAATGCTGGCATCGTAGCAGTCTAGTACGTCATCCCTGAGTCGATCCGTCCACTCAATGTGGGCGTTTCGCCGGTTCGTCGTCGTGTTTCCATCTAAATTATTTTCAGCACCCCGAACTCTAGGCTGATCGGCATTGTTTGCCGACCCATTGTCGGGTGCTCTGCGCGTTCGATTGTCTTGAACCGCATCTACAACATTTTGGTGTTTTGGTGGTTTCATTGTTGTTCCCACGAGCAGCTAGGGAAGGGGTTAGTCCGTCCTTGTAGAGCCCCGCGTGCAAGGATAAGGCTGATACTCTGAGAGGTCGCCCGGTATCCCAGAGTCACCGTTTGAGACACCTAACCCAGATGCCGTTCAGCTTTCGGCACGGTTGTTACGCCTTCGCTTAGGAGTTATTCCTTCGGGACCATCCCTGGACAATTGTCCGCGACTGCTTATTAATTATTGTAACCATATTCAGCAGAAACCCTTGGTACAGGAACCCTCTATCCGCAACCCGTGGAAGCGTTCGGTGGCTTTGTCATAGGCCCTTCGGTTCTATTCCAAAGGAATCGCAACCGAAACCGAAATATATATATATATATATATATATATATATATATATATATATATATAAATATTTCTACCTCTATAGTAGAGGTGGAGATTTTTAAATAAAAGCATAACATTGTACATTTCAGTTTAGTCACATTTATTGATTAAAATAGTTAGTACATTAGTACATTTTTTCGTACAGTAGAAGTTACATGGTTCAATAATACACCACCAATCTCATGATAAATAATGTCAATATAATAGTCATTGCATTTCAACGATAAATGTTCATACATTAGATTCTTAAACTCGTCATACTTTTCGTGGTTCATTAACTCAAAAATAAGATTCTCAGATGGTTCGACTATCTTCATAGAAATACAATGTTCGGTTAATAATTCTACAATCCGTGACATACAATCCTCTACCAAAATACGTAAAGCTTGAAGCATTCCAAAATATTCATTCGCACACAACGTAATATTTTTCAAACCAATAAAGCTAGATTTTTTCAGAGCCACTGCAGCTACAAAAACTTTTTTTTCTTGTTTTTACAAGAATTTTCACCATCCTCACAATCACCCTCGGGAGCAGGTGTTTTGCCAAAAAGAATAGTCTTTTCACCAAAGGACGTCGTGAACTTCACTATGTAGTCATTAATCTCGAGTGGCTCCAGCTCTGACATTGAATAGCCCCAGATTCAAAGTAGGTACTTATGAATTTAAATTGTTGCTGGAATTTGGACAATGTTGCCGCCCCAAATGTTATTCCTTGTAGCTTTTTAGACACAATCTTTACAATAGGTTGAAAACTGCCATCTGACTGCACTTCCAGACCAACAATAGCGTTTTTACTCCATGAGTTATTGAGTGCGTACAGTGTGGTTAAAATGAGATGTTTGTTTGTCTTGCGTGATGCATCCACTTCCGTCATATGAACTCTTTTTTTAGTACCAGTAGTAGAATTAGTAACAGTGAAAGATAAAACAGGAAAAAATGCAAGAAAAATAAAAAATTAAAATAGTTAAAGAAAGGGAAATAAGATTTAAAAAAATTGCACAAATTAGAGAGGCAGATTTGAAAAAGGAGCGCAAATTACAAAATGATAAAATAAGCAGAGAACTTGCATAGCAAGATAGATTGAAAGTAGCAAAAAGAAAGCAGGATGAATTCAGGGCAAAGATGGTTGCAAAGTTTTTTCAGGAAACATTTACTTTCTAATTCACACTCTACAGGTAAAAGTATTTGCTCAGTATTGCAAATCTGCAATGGTTGTTCAAAGTTACTTAACTCTGAGAAAACCAAGAAAGGGGAGGTACATAAATGTGGCTTCTCTGATTGCGTAACGTGTAAGAAACTTTGTCCAATCAATCATTTTTGTTTTATGACACCCCTAGAAATTAAAAAAGATAAAAGAGGACAGCCAAAAACTAAGAAAGTGGCTTACATTTTCTATGACTTCGAGACACAGCAATGTGAAGAAGTCAAAGGTGATGAATCAACAAATATTCACAAACCTAATTTGTGTGTAGCACAGCAAGTTTGTGAAGATTGTATGAACGATCCGGATCCGAACGTAAAATGTCAATGGTGTGGTGTGCGCCAGTATATTTTTGATAAGGATCCTGTGGCTCAGTTCACTGAGTTCGCTATTCGTGATTTGAAGCATTTTGATGAGAACGTTTGCATAGCACATAATGCGAAAGGTTTCGATGCGCAATTCATTCTTAGAGAACTCATTAAGAATAGAGGTACTAATGAACCGCCAGAGCTTATTTTAAATGGTACTAGCGTAATTTTGCTAAAAGTAAAAAAAAACACGATTTATTGATAGCCTTAATTATCTACATATGCTTTTAAGTGCTATGCTGGCAGCCTTCGGTTTAGAAGAGGCAAAGAAAGGTACATTTCCGTACCTCTTCAATACACCGCAGAATGAGCTATATGTAAGTAAATTACCGGCTAAACATTTTTACTCCCCAGATACGATGTCCTTAGAGGGTCGTAAAGATTTTAACAAGTGGTATGAAGAATTGAATAAAACTAATTAAATTTTTAATTTTAAAAATGAAATTAGAACGTACTGTATAAATGACGTTGATATTCTTCGTACTACTTGTCTAGCTTTCCGAGAATTATTCATCAAGGTAACTAATGTTGATCCGTTTGTCGAAAGTGTCACCATTGCATCAGCTTGCTCAGTAGTTTTTAGGAAAAATGATTTAAAGTCCGACGTAATTGGTTTCCTACCAACTGGGGGTTACAGGTTAGCAAATAAACAGTCGAAAAAGACTATCGAATGGCTTTTGTCTGTAGAGCGTGAATTAGACTTGGAAATCATTCATGCTGGCCAAACTCTAGAATACCGACTACCTGAAGGTGTATTAGTTGATGGCTATTATGAGGATACGCTTAGAAATAAAAAAACTGTTTATCAGTTTCACGGTTGTTACTGGCACGCCTGTCCACGGTGTAATCAAACTAATCGTCATAAAATAACAGGTTTCGGTAAAAATTCTGAAAGCATGAGTGATCGTTTTGAGCGTACACGGGCCCAAACTGAACGACTTCGAGAAAAGGGTTACGAAGTAGTTGAGATGTGGGAGTGTGACTTTGATAGGTTAAAATCCAGAGATCCTCATTTAAGAGAGTTCTTAAAAGACCATCTTCTTCTGATGCACGGTGTTCTTAAACCTCGCGATGCTTTCTACGGGGGAAGAACAGGAAATACATTTTCCTATTATAAGGCAAGAGAAAATATAAAAATCTCTTATCTGGATGTTTGCTCCTTATATCCATTTATATCAAAATATGGAAAATTCCCCATAGGTCACCCAAAAGTTTATATTGGTGATGAGTGTAAGGAATTAACTGGACCAGATAATGGTTTAACTAATGTCGAGGGTCTCATAAAATGTAGGGTATTACCACCTACTAATAGTTATCTGCCTGTTCTTCCTGTTCGTATGCACGGTAAACTGATGTTCCCTTTGTGCAGAACTTGCTGTGAATTGCAGTTACAGCAAGATTGTCCACATGTCGATAGTATCAGTGAGAAAGAAACAGGGGGACATGGGTTTCTGATGAACTAAAAGTGGCTGTCGAAAATGGGTACAAAATCACATCGATTTTTGAGATTTGGCAATATGAGACAACTCAGTATGACCCGACCTCAAAAATCGGTGGTCTCTTTGTACAATATATGAATAGATTTTTTAAGCTTAAACATGAGGCCAGCAGATATCCTTCTGATTGTACCACCGAGGAGAGCAAAAAAGCATATGGGAAAAAAATTTTCGATTAAAATGCATTCAGCTCGATCCGGAAAACAGAAAAAAAATCCTGGTTTACGATCACTGGCTAAGCTCTGTTTAAATTCTTTCTGGGGTAAATTCGGACAACGTTAAAATATGCCAAAAACCGAAATATTAGATACCCGAAAAGCTTTAATTGATATTATTGAAAGGCCAGATAAAGTTCTTACCAATATCTTACCAGTAGACCAGGAAAATATTTATGCATCTTGGATGTATAAAGACGAAGCTGTAGCCCCATCACCTATTACTAATGTAGTTATAGCCGCATACACAACAGCGCAGGCCCGTTTAAAATTGTATGGTTATTTGAAAAAACTGGATCGTCGTGTTTTCTATTTTGATACGGATTCTGTCATTTTTGCTATTAAAAACGAGGCAGGTGAATATTACCCAGCTACAGGATGTTTGCTAGGGCATATGACAGATGAGCTCGAAGTTTATGGTTCGGAAAGTTATATTGAAACTTTTGTCTCGGGTGGACCTAAATTTTATGCCTTTATAGTGCGATCACCTGATGGTAAGCAGCACCATGTTTGCAAAGTGAAAGGCATTACTCTAAATTATAAAAACTCTCAAATCATAAACTTCGACTCTATATGCGATCTTGTGGTTAATAAGGCTCCCCCGATTACTTTAAATTATCGAGCCATTCGTAGAACTGAATATCACCATGTAGTCACCAAAAATGAACATAAAACCTGTAAACCTGTTCACACTAAAAGAAGGCTAATTGATAATCATGATTATCTCCTCTTTGGTTACATACAGTATAGATAGGTCAATAACAGATAACCCCTCAGTAATTTATTTATTTATAACGTCTAAAGGCTAAAATGAATTATCTCTGGTTCCTACGCTTTGTATGAAAACTATCTCAGCGTTGAATAAAAAATGTGTAGGTACACTTGTTTCACTTAATTTTAATTACATAAAATTTCTGTATTTTGATAATAAGAACATTTACTCTTTGTGCTTTCAGAAATGATATTTCAATCATTTGAAGGTCCTATAATGCGCTGTGACCAGAGTGTATTAGAGGATACAATGTTCTGCTGCAGCCAAACAGCTCTGGATATCACACCGGAGAAAATCATGGCGAGTCATGAATATGATGACTACATGTACATAGGGTCACAAAACTGCACTTTCAGTGATCCTACACTTTTTTAATTTAAGAAATTAATAAAAAACCTTTTTCTATGATTAATTTATTTCAAAATAGTTGTTCAATTATTTATTGAAAAATTATGAATATCCTGATCAATTCACAATCATTATTATTATGTGCAATCATGAAGAATAATAATTAAATGACAAATGTATGTTCATAATATGAATAGTCTAATTTCATTCATTATCCATTATATATTTCACCTGTATCCTGAATGAAGCTGATAAACTATTTTAGGCGTGTGGAAAGGCACGTCAAATAAACTCATAAAGGACGTGCTGGGTCAGAGGTATTAACTCAAAACCCTGACATCGCGGGAAATTAGCTAATTGGAAAAGGAAATAAACAAGACACTAATAACGTTTTTCAAATAGCAATATGCGAATTGCAAAAAAAAATACTTGCAACATGAGTACAAGCGCGTACACATTTGTGATGACGTCGAAAGGTTGCAAGTCAATAGGCAAGAAGAATGCCATTGTTTTACATGCCCTTTGTCATCTAAATCCGGATCAACGACAGGCAATACTAAAAACATCTGATGTCAAACTCATAAAGTGTATTTGTGAGTGTGCCTTAAATATCTTGCTGGGAAATGTTCCTCTTAAAGATAATCAGAAGCTAAAATTGAAAAAACATAGAAAGACACTACGAAAGTTAGTTAAAGCTCGCGGTACATGGAAAAGCAAGAAACAATTTATTGTTCAAAAAGGTGGATTTCTGCCTCTCCTACATGGACCAATCATTGGTGGTTTTCTCTCCAATTTCTTTAAATCTTCCTCGTAGAGCTTTCAATAATATGGAGCATGCAAGAAAAATGGTACTGATTCCCAGCGAGCAAGTGGACAAAATCAATCAACAAATGCAGAAGATACATCAGACATAATTGCATAACAATAATAATAATGATTCACCGATTATACCATCGATAACTGGTGCAACTACACAGACTCCTGAAAGCAATCTTGGTAGATTAGATTCTGAAATGAGTCGAATCTTATTCTCGCCTTTTCCGTACGATGAACGTGAAAGGTGGAAAGACTACAGTCAAGTGCTGAAAAAAATTTCTCTTTTTTGTCGATAATAATAGGAAATTAACTGCTGACAAAATAGATTATTCTGAAAATACAGATGATGATTCCCATGAGGTAATGCCTATAAAGGATATTATAGCTAATGTACCTAAATCTTTTCGATCTAAAAGTACGTTATTACTCAATCACCTAACAAAACCTGACTTTGCCGACAGAATAA
>CAKNYM010042982.1:26982-52795 GCA_932195095.1 Andricus curvator | reverse complement strand
CCCTTTCTCTACCTTGACGTTGGACGCCAACCCATCCATTCTTATCTCCTAGTTAAATGATTCTTTCACCATGAACGCAAGTACTTATAGTATCATATAAAGTGTCCCAGAACAATCTGGGGGATACAAATCATTGATCTCTGAGATGCTGCCTTGCTCTTTCATTCATAATCAAACAATCTACTCCTGACCATACTTCAAGTCTGCCTTTCAACACCCCATTTTCTATCTTTCTAATGTCGTATCCCTTTTTCTTTATTCAGGTACACATAAGATATCTAGCTTTCTTACGCGCATAGTTTCTCGTAATTCTCTTACCATAAGATCATTCACCCCTCTAGGATTCCAAACACCCAGTCTGCATTCAGCGCCTGAAACTCTACCTTTACGTTTACCGGGTCCATTCCTTTCGTCAATCAAAGTTTCAGTCCATTCCGATGCTATTTTATTGCTTGTAATATTCATTGTTTAAAGTGTAAGCCGAACTACCACCTTTATGCGAGAAATATATTTTAAATGTAATAATTGAATTTTGTCTTAAAAATTATTTTTCAAACAAAAACAAACACATTCTCGAATAAATAGTCAAACTTTCGACCAAAATAGTTCAATTATTGAATTTTCAAGCAAATGTAAGAACAAAGTGTTTTATAGTAATTTAATTTATGATATAAAAAGAGTAACTCTTCCACCCTCCCCAGACAAGCAAAATAGTTCAACTTTCAATGATGTTGTGAACATCGCAACATCGCCCAATGTTTAAAATCTGAAATTTCATTTCTCCTCAAAATTAATAGTAATTAAGTATTCATCTTTGGAAAATTTGTCTCAATTATTCCACTTTGATTCCGACTTTGACTCTTAAAATTCTTCTGTTTGTTAGTGGAACTTTGAGTTTCGCGTGTAATGCTTTTTAATTGAAAACTAATATCTTGAAACTGACCGAAGGATTTCTAAAAATATTTATTGCATTTTTTTTAGCAGTTCATAATATTTCAAATAACGGTTTTCTTTGTAGTAACACTTTATTCATTAACATAATTCAAATTTGATGCGAAAACATAGAAGATTCCTAGACTTGATACACGGAGAAACTTTGTACTGGAAAAGTTACTAAATTAGGTTACAATGGAGGGACAAAGGCGATAATTTGTATATTTTAATACAGTGGTAGTAAGCTGTACTATTTTCATATGAAAGTTTCGTGTTGATAATACCAATTCTTAGTATTTTCTGTAGCAAAATCCTAGATAGGATAAATTAGTAGAGACATTATTAAATTGTATTAAAAGAATAGAAGTAATAAGTATCTAAAATAACATAAAACACTAAATTTGTAAGAGGAACTACTATTGTCTGTAGGAATATGAATTGTACCATGACACTTCCTATTTCTTGCATTATGGAGTAAGACAAATTCGGTAGATTGCTCTGGAATATTAGTAAGTTACTTAGTAAGCATTAGTAAGCGAGCCTAGCGTTGGACCGAGCGCAGCCGAGTGTGAACGATGTGAGCCGAACAACACAACGGCACAACACAACGTTTAAAATGAACCAACTGTCAATTAAAAATTTTAATTTCATGATTCTAACTTAAAAATTGTTCATTTTGAATATTTTTATTTTAAATATAAATTTTATTTCATTTTCAACTTGCTAATTACAGTTTGGAAATCTTCAGTTCAGATCCTTATTACAATAAATTATGATAATTCGAAAAATTACAATTGAAAAACAAACCACATATTAAGTGCAAAAAATTATTTTAAAATCTCGTTATTAGGATATTTGATTACGTTTTAAGATATAGTGCTTAGGATTTGAAAAATGCCAGCTCTGTGAACAATCAATGAATGATTTAATGAAAATTAATTGAAATGCTAGCATTTACTTCATAGAGGCGATAAATTTCTGAATCGCATAATCTGGTTTAGCAGGATGGAATATCGCCGTGCTGTCGCGTTGGAGACCCGTGTTCGATTCCCACGAGCCTTATGTTAATCATATTTTTCTGTTTCAGCTTGTAATATAATATTTCTGCATGTATATAATAAATTTATAAACTGCATTTATATAATCATATGTACTACTCCTGTAGGCCTATACACGGAGAAAAATGGAAGGTCATTTTAGCCATGCAGATGTGCAGACAGACTATATTGCAGGGTCAACTATAGGACAGCCCTTGAAGATGGCTAAAGCGATTATCCCTAGAAGGTTAAAACAAGAGGTTCAAATCGATCATCTCACAGTGTCGACTTGGCCATCTAGGACGTTCGACTCAAGCGTAATAGAAAGTCGAACCGATCATGAGAGATGGCGGAACTGATCATTATAAAGGGACGAATCGCTCATCATAGAAGGTCGATTTGGTCATATCAGATAGTCGACTTGATCTCCTCGTACAGTCGACCTGGCCATTTTAAGGGGTCGATTTGATTATCCTACATGATCTATATTTGTTGTCCTTTTCCTACTTATTCCAGTCTCTCTCTTATAAGAGACTGAAAATTATAAAATTAAGTGGAACCTATAAAACCTGAAAATTTATATTAAATACATGAATTCTGAAATCATTTTTTATTCTTTGTGGAGAGTGAGGTGTGTGAGACATAATTTGATATGCAAAAACAGTGCACATTCATAATATATTTTTTGGAGCACGAAAGGCTAAGGACACGGCACGGTGTCACACTGAATTGTAATATTTCAAACATTGGAGTGAATTCAGAAACCAATATAGTTACTTTCTGCATGCTGAAATTTTTTTCACTTTTTCAGTTTGAAACCACACGGTGACAACAAATTGAAAGCTAAACGTCCAGTTACGCCTTATCCTAAATCTCTTGGAAGCATCAAATTTGACTTTGAAAATTCAAAAGAATAAACTTAATTCACTTTAAGTAGTCAGCATGTACGTCGTATGCTTGTGTAAAAGAGTAAGTGTGTCGTAACCTTCAACGCAACGGGGCGCGTGTTGGGATTTTTACTAAGTCATTTACTAAATCAGTGCGCCAGTCTCTCTCGACGTTACTACAGTTGTTTGCAAATATTGCAGTAAGTGGCTGTAATAAATTGCCTGCTGGTTTACTACAGAGGTTTGTAAATACTTCAAACCTTTTTTGAAATAAATGTAACATTTTTAGATTTGATTCCAATTAATTTTGTAGTTCGGCATGTAGTTACCAGTTACTACTCGAAGTAGTAAACATTACAAAAGTTCCGCTCTGTCCCTCCATTGCAAACTAGAAGTAGTAAAATCCAGTCTGATTTTTAGCAGATAGTACAGCAAAAGGTTTTCCGTGTACGAATCGATTGACCTATAATATCAATACCTTTTATTACAGAGTAAGGAAGTTATGCTAATTTACAATATTTGACAAATCTGTTTTAAACAGAAAAACTTTTTTCATCGACATAATTCAAAGTTGATGCATGAATAGAAAAGACTTTTTGAGCATAATATATGAGAAAGCAAACATATTTGATAATTGATTATAATGAGGAAGCAAAGTGCTCATCAAATGAGCACCATACAATTGCGAATACAAACAAAGTGGAAGCACCCGAGATCGAATTCACAGCTAGTTCTTAGTATACCTGGAAATTTCAGGAAATTATTTTTAAGGTCAGCGAATTTGTTCGAGCGTGCTTAATGTTTATAGTATTCTAATATAAAATTATATAACAATGTTTTTTTATCCGTAAAAATAACTTTACAGTATTGGTATTATACTTATTTATATCAAACTTCTTCTTAATATTTTTACTGATCATAGAATTACATAGCTAATTCAAGTATATGAAAATCTTTGACTCGCGATGGTTTCATTTGAAATAAAATTATTACCTGTAGAAATATTCCCATAAGAAAAACAAAAATGTAAATTTATGGCTAAAGAGCACAAAACACGATAAAAGTTCGAACGAAAAAGTTCTTAGTCTTAAAAATACCTGAAAAATTGCTTCCACTCATTATTTGTTAGCACCAACAGCTTATCAGTAAAATTTGAATTTTTACATTCTCATCATTCATGGTGGAATGTATTAGATTTAATGTGAATTTGGACTTATCTAGTTTTTAATAATTCCCGACGTTCTGAGACTACTTGAGTCGTGGCCCCTTTCAGAGTGGCCCTGGTCGGGGCCAGATCTGGCAAAATCTGGCCCCAATCGGGTATCCCAGTTAGGGCCAGACTCGAAATGAAACGCCTAATCCGATCAGGGCCTGACTGGGGTATCCATAAGGAAGTCCGATCTGGCCCCGACCAGGCCCCTTCTAATTTTTATTCATAAAAATATCATTGAAATATAATTTATCTATTAAAAAAGTAAACAATGAATTATGAATATCAAACATTCTATAAATATTTTGAATAATATTCTGAACCTTGTGGTTAGATTCATGTATTTTGTTGAAAAGTCATCTTTTTTGATAGAACATTATTCTTCTTGGTCGAAAATTTATCCTTTTTGGTTAAAAATTTAACAATTTTGTTGAAAATTGCTATTTTTGCTCAAAGTTAATTTTTTATCTGAAAATTTAATAATTCCATTTTCAGTTGAAACTTTATCATGTATATTTTATGAGATAAAAATTCGACTATTTGGTAGAAAATTTAAGAATTTTGTTGAAAAGTCGTCTTTTTGGGTAGAAAATTAATCTTGTTTGTTGAAAATTCAACTTATTGGTTGAAAATTCAACGGTTTGCTAGAAAATTCATATTTTTTGTTTAAAAGTCCTCTTTATGGGTAGAAAATTAGTCTTGTTTGTTGATAGTTCAACTTTTTGGTTGATAATTCAAATATCTTGTTAAAAATTCATATATTTTGTTAAAAAGTCGTCTTTCTGCGGGTAGAAAATTATCCTTGTTTGTTGACAGTTGAACTTTTTGGTTGATTATTCAACTAGCTTGTTAAAAATTTATCTTTTTTATTGAAAATGATCTTTTTTGTTAAAAATGTATTTATTAATTTTTTTAAAGTCACTGTTTTCTAAAATATTAGACTTTTTAGCTCAAAAAATGTAGTCTTTTATTGAAAATTGAGCTTTCATGGTAGAAAGTTAGCTTTTTTGGTTGTAAATGAACTTTTTTGATAAAAAATCAACTGCTTTCTAGATTTGTTTTTTTTTTCTTGAAAATTCTAATATTTGGTTCAACTTTAATCTTTTTTGTTTGAAAATTCTAACATTTGATTGAAAACTTTTTTGGCACGTGGTTTTGCCAAAAAGTTACAGCATTAAGTCTAGACGTACCTTTATAGCATACTAAAAAGAAGAGTGGGCTCTTTTTATACAATTGGCCCAATTCTGGATCCCAATTCTCAATCTGTTAAACATTTTCACGCAAAGACGAACAATAAATGATCTTCAAAATGTCGACACTTTGTCGAAGTTTACTGTCGGAAATCTTAGACAGCTGGATAATTCTAGTGGATAATTCGAGTTTGATATGAACACCTCACCCCGCTCTAAAAATTTTGCGTAAATCATTAACGAGGTGAATTGAGAATTATTTAAAGCGATTTATCCACATGACTTTACCGGTTTATCTGTTTACTGTTCGTCACTTTCACAAAGTTGTCTTCCTTTCGTCCGTTCGTTGCCAAATAATCGAACGGAAGACTAATCGAATACATTCGAGATTAGCGCGGCAAATTCAAATCTATAAATAAGTATAAACTCTAAACAGATTTTTAAAAAAACCTACAATAATTAATAGTAACTTGATGATTGTATATTTATTAACTAATTTAATGCGTCTGTAAACATACATTTTTAGACATTTTGTTCAAATGAATTTAAGCTTTTTTTAGTTTTTCTTCGTTTCTTATATTCTTTGCATATGAGAAGTTAAATTTAACTAATTAACTTTAGATTAGTCACCGAACTGAAAATTAATTGAATATTCAATAATTAAGACTCGGAGTAATTTCAAATTTAATTAATTCTAATTTTTAAACTCACTATGATTTGCAGAGGGTAGCCCGATGTGGCCCCGACCAGGACCATAACAGTAGGGGAGAGTCGTCATGGTTGGGCCATCGTCATGGTTGGGCCTTTTCAAGTTTTCATATAAAAACACTCGCGCGATCTATTATTGAGCGTGAAAATACTTTTCCTCGGTGAGAGAAAACTTTGCATAACCTTGTTTATTTCGGAGCGTGCTTGTGGAAAGTGTTTTGGAGCCTATTGCATCCGAGCATCGCATAAAGTTTCCAGCGTCCGCCGAAAAAGTCTCGATAAAATTTAAACAAAACATGAAATCTTCAAGGTAAGCATATTTGTGTATTCTGTGGATAATATTTGACAAAATCCCAAGAGGGATATTCAATTTTCTGAATAGTTTGGTTGTAGTGTGACGCGATGTGGTTTTGGTGCTTGTCGCTATGGTTGAGCCATTTGTGTGGTTGGGCCACCGTAATTTTTGTTTATAATCACGGCAACAGCATCACTAAATGCATTTTTTGGCTTTTTTCAGGACTTCTCGCAATAAGCGGACTTTGCACTTGAACCGCAACAACTCCGTTGCATGCATTGAGTGTAAGAGAAAAGTGCATTTGAAGTACGCGAAACTCACAAAGAGTTATTTCATTTGTCAAAACTGCTAAACAGACTAATTTTTTCTGCATTATTTTATGTTATAATTATAAAATATTGAATAATAAACAAAATTAACTTCATACTTGGTCATTTGAAATCATTTCAGAATATATTTTGCCGATTTTCAGAGGTGGCCCAACCATGACTACAAAGGCCCAACCATGACGACTTTTTTTTTTTTTAATGCCCATAACTTTTTTCTCTTGTGGCGTATTAATTTATGTCTGATAGAAAAAGTTTTGTAATCATCACATATTATTAACCGTATGCTTAGATTTCCTAAATTAATTCTTAAAGGAAAGTTATGGGCAAAAGTCGAAAAGTGGCCCAACCATGACGACTCTCCCCTAGCTATAATCAGGGCCGCATTGAACTAACCCGATCGGGGCCACGTCGGGAATCAGGATAAAATTGGGCAATTTCTCCACGGGTAATACAGAAAATTTTGCGTTTTGGACATACATACTTTAATCGGATGCGAAGCTCGAGTCCCTTTGGAAAAAATATACTGTGAAATTATCAAGTTATGAGTTTATTGATAAACTTGATTTTACATAATTTGTAGCTTGAAATATATTGACATTTATAGTACATCTTTCTCATATATATTAGGGATACTAATGAGAATAATACTTTCTCAGGAGATAATCATGAAGACGAGATAGCATTCCAGGCTTCAGAGATGTTCCAGCAAATATACTGTTAAGCCTATCCACATCCTTGTTGTACCATTGGCGTCGTAAAGGTGCCCTATGCATCCCGCCTTCTGGCACTGTTACATACAGGTAGTCGGCGGGTGGGAACGAGCCTGGTTGCTGATGTAAATGTTGTAAAAGTTCCTGTGTTAAAAGTTGGAAAGGGCCAACAGTGCTATAATATTCGCGTCGACGTGCGTGTATCTGAGCGCTCTTAAAAGTAATATGAAGAGGCTGATTGGGTTCTCCCGAATGGTCAATTATCGGTCCGAAAACACCTACAAAGTGGTGGTCCTGCGTTCGTATATAAAATTTAAATTGGTCTGGATGTGGTTGGCCAGGTTCTAACCAGTCAGGTGCGTTATCTGCATCACCGATATTTCCACCAGCCATATACCAATCTTCTATATGTATCACGATGCGTCTTTCAGGGAATTCAATGTCAGGCTGGGGAACCATTCCATCTGCACCTAATTTTGCAAGAAAAAATTTATATTTATGAAGTTTTTCTACATTGGTAACTTAAACTTTTAACTATTTTGTACAAGCACTGGTCGGAAAAAATGACCTCTATGATACTCGAATGATCGTATATTTTTTGATAACATAAACATTTCTTTTGTCAGCTAAGTCGCGAAATGAACGTATTTTCTAGACGTTGTGAGTTCTTTAATCAATTATAATAATGATACAGTTAATTCAAATAATTTTTAAATTATTATATTATATTTAAACAAAATAAAATTGTTCAAACAATGAAAAATTGTTGAAACATTTACAAGTATTCTTAGAAAACAAATTAGTACTTGAAAATATTAAAATCTGTCGGAAATTTAGTGACGTTTCTCCTGCTTCTTTCAGGCAAACTATTAACTTGAACAAACAAGTATTATTTAAATAATTGTGACATTATTTAAAACAAATTATTTTATTGTTATCATTGATTAAAGTATTCATAACATCTAGAAAATATGTTCATTTCGCGACTTACCTGGAAAAAAAAATGTTTAAAAAAACTAAAATGGTTTAAACAATTTAAAATTACTTAAAAATGGCTGGGTAATTTTGCGTTACGGAAAATTCAAATTTGTCATTTATAGGGTTTTCTTAGGGGACTCATAAGAGTGGCTTAAGGTCGTTTACCCTAAAAATTTATGACTTTTTCCCATGTTAAATCAATGGGAAACTTCATGGTCTTTGCGCAATTTCCAAGAAGTTGGCACCGCCATTTTGTATTTTCGGAAAAACAAAAGTTGTGCTGAATTGTGCTTTGTTTTTTTTTTCTATTGTGCCATACAATTTTTTTCGAAAAAATCAAAATGTGAGCTAGAATTAAAGAAAAAACTTTTTAGGACCAGCCCTGCCATTTTGTTTTTTCGTAAAAAAAAGTTGTGCTAGGTTTGAGCTCTATTGTGCCGTTAAGGATTTTTTAGAAAATTCAAAATTTGCACAAAATTAAAAAACATTTTTTGAGACACCACAAACAAAAATGTAAAAAATGCCAATAACAAAAATCTGAAAGTTGTACTGGGTTTTGCTAGGGCTGTAAAACAATTATTGTCCCATACACTTTTTACTTAGGACCATATTTCTTGGTGAAAATTTAGTTTTTTTCCTCAAATTAATTTTTTCAATCCAAAATTACTAGGCTCGGTAGAGAGAAAGAAATGTGTTTTTCTGGAAGCTTTGTTTAATCTGTGAGCATATGCTGATATACTACTTTGTTAAATGACATAGTTTTTTCAATAACATATGTACTAATACTACTGCATAGAAGAGAATGTCCTTGTACATAAATAACTTTTTGTCGATCCAACGCCATCTCTGCTAAGGAATATAGACAGTTTAAAATGTAGGCGTATATTACACTACATGCGTTATCTCCCATGAATCAGCAAATAAAAAGCTGTAAAAATATGTGGCGACAGTTGAGATCTGAACGTAACAAAATTGGCATCCATGAAGATATTAAAATTATGAAAATAGGAATTTCTTAAAACACATTATCTCAACGCGCACAACCGAGGTGATTATTAATCGATTCCAAATTAATTGTTCTTTTCAGAATCCTCATGCACTACTGTCCCACATATATTTTTTGTTTATTTTCATAATTTTTGTTTGACGCGGCCATAATCGTACACGGTCGAATGCAAATGCGCATGCGCGTAGTGCAATTATGAGCCCATAATACTCCTAGGAGTATTATTAACGCATTATTGCACTGTGCGCATGCGCATTCGCTCTCGCTGCTCCTGTTATGCAAACGGCTATCTTCAGAACTAATAAGGCGCTGATAAAATGCGTAAATCATGCCTGCGTTACATAGAAAGTTTTGTTTGCAAAATTCTTAAATGTAGTTTATTTTCCGAGGATCAAGCTTGAAATTAGTCAGTTTTTCGGTCAGATATAACGTTGTATTCACCAAAATACTTTGATATTAAAGCTGGACACTTATGGAACTAACAATATTGTAACTGTAAGCTCTTGAGTAAATATGTTTGCAACCATATATCGAATTTTGATCATGTATATTAATTTCAATATTATATTTTACTTACGTCTAAAATGCAGGTATCCCATGAGCGCAAGGAGTACTTTTTCAGTAGAAATCCTCATTTTTTCTAAGTAGAAAAAATGACAGAGAAAACAAATATATAATTTTTCACAACGTTCGTAAAAGAGCTGCCACGCTATAAATGACTGCTATATATGCTTTTATCCCTTCTATCAAATAATAAGGCTTTATTTATTCTTTAACACGAGGCAAGTGGAATAATGAAGATTGTTGATCTCAAATCTCAAAATTTTCCATATTTGCTAAATTTATTACGCATACAATCTTCTGTATTATTAAGAATTACAAAACACTTTTTCAAGATTGCGTGGTAGAGGCAGTAAAAAGGAAAATTATTGTCTTTATCTCCTAAGTTGCTGCCTCATTTATTAAAATGTAAGAAAATATGAAAAGATTGTTATCTGTGATTTGTTAATTGTGAATTAAAACTCTTTCGTCTCTAAAAAATACATTCTCGTATCGTGTCTCGCGCTTCGCGCTCGATTAAAGTTTGTGCAAAACGCAGCATTTTCTATATTATATTGAATTCTTTTTATATTTAATGTATGTTTTAATCATTTCTGTACCATTTTTTTTAAACCAACAAAATTTCTCAATTTTCTACGAATATTTTAGCGAGCATTATATTATAATATTATATAAGTATATAGCAGAAAATTATATCATTGTTTTGATCTTATACATGATGGCGCGCGCACAAGTGGGCGATCCGAGAGCACGGAATGCCGTGTTGATGATCCGCTCGTCACCAAACGGGGCTGGATCGATTTCATCATAATCGGGTATTCTAAACTCAAATTTTGGATAGTTGATTGTATTTCGTGAAACTGAGAGGTCTTCAACCGATGTCCCATGTCAAAATGTACTAACCATGCTAACCTTCCTGACATTTCCACCTATCCTATCATGACCGTGACGTCATGCTACAATACTCACTGTAGCGTATTGCAATCGGGTTATTATTAAATTAATTAACAAAACAGTGTCACAATTAACGCGTCTCCATTCAAATCGGCTCTCGGATCTAACTATCACGTAACTCATTGTTAACAACCTGCGCACCCTATAGGGAGGGCAGCCAACCTATATCTTACAACCTCTTCTTTTCTTTGAAACTCTGAATATATCGTCAAATTGTTAATGTCGAAAATTGGAACTCGGAACGTACTGACAAATTGTTCATATCAGAAATTATATCAAGAATATATATTGAAGTGACTCACAAAATTACACTTTGAGTCGTAAGTATCAACCACTGCAGTATCACGCGTTGTCTCCGAAACTATCCCGTTGACGACGTGTTCGCTGAAGCCTTGGCGACTCCGTTGGTTCTATAATACGCTGTGGTTGAGCTGGTTCATCATTTGAAGCTGGGATCATCCTGCCCTGAATCTCAGAGCCATCCTCCTCACTCAAGGGATCTGATTTTGTGATTCCCTCTCGAAGTATCGTTTCAACTGATTGGAGTTCCTTTTATACACCACCCCGCCTGGTGATTCGACTTCTGACGCATTAGAACTGAACCTCCAATCTCGATGTCACATGGCTTGGCACACCTCATTCTGTCACCATACTCCCTTTCTTTTTCCTTGCTTAAACGGTCTTTGTCTCGAATCTCTTCGTCATGAGTTCCAGGTTTGAAACTCTGCAGTTCTGGTAGCTTGGTTTTAGTTTTCCTTTGAAACATCAACTCCGCAGGCGGTACTCCAGTCACCGAGTGCGGTGCTGTTCTGTATGCGAATAGATAAGTAAGTAACTCTTCCCGTCACGACTTTCCTGTTGCCTGAGCAATTCGTAGCCGTTTGACCGTTGTTCTATTTTGCCTCTCGACCTCGCCATTCGCTTGAGGCCAAAGTGGAGTGGAATACCTGTGGCGGACTCCGACGCTAGTAAGAAACTGGTTGAATCCAGCGTCGATAAATGACTTCCCATTGTCGGTGATTAAGGTGTCTGGAGGTCCATACCTGGCAAAAATGATTTTGGATTTTTTTATGAGTTTCTCTGCTGTGATTGTTACGTCAACTTCGTAGAAACGACTATAATAATCGACGGTAATCAATATATAGTGTTCCGACGGTAGAGGTCCCTGAAAGTCCATTTAGATGATGTCCCATGGTTTTGCAGGAAGTTCTGTGCGCATCATCGGTTCCGGTCGATCTGGCAACTGCACCAGTTGACACTCATGGCATGACTTGCACCAAAGTTCCACGTCCTTGTCTATGGTTTTCCACCAAACCTTTGTCGGCAGTCGTTGCTTCATTCCTACGATCCCAATGTGACCTTCGTGAGCGAGTTCCAGTGCCCGCTCTTGAAGACATTTAGGCAGAACGATTCTAAAACTTTTCCCGATACTTTTTATACAAACCCTGTACTTCATGAATGGAACCGGTAATCCGCTTCTCGGATCGCCACCGTTTCGACTATCAATCTGTAGATTACTTCTTCCATGTCGTCCACTGGCGTTTTATGTGCTTTTGATACGTCCAGTAGCCTGGAGAGTGGATCAGCTATATTTGATTTTCCTGGTCTGTATATTACCTTGTAATGGAAAGGTTGCAGTCTAGGGACCCATCGTTATACTCTTGCTGACGGCTTGGAGCGTGGTCCAAAAATAACCTCCAAGGGCTTGTGATCGGTGATCAGATCAAACTCTATCCCAATTAAGTAGATTCGAAACCTCTCACACGCCCATACCAAAGCTAGGGCCTCTTTTTCTGTTTGTACCTTTTCTCTTAACATCTGTTAGTGCTTTAGTCGCATATTTTATAATCCTGGCGATCGCATTTTCCTGTTCTTGGATCAAAACCGCTCCGAGTCCAACTGGGCGAGCATCTGCTACAACCATGGTGTTCGCATTCTTGTTGAAGAAATCCAAGGCTATCGCATCTGATGCTTTCTGCTTTAGCTTCGCAAATGACTTTTTCTGTTCCGGTCCCCACTGATAAGGTATCCCATCTCGTGTGAGTCTGAGCAAGGGCTCAGAAAGTGTTGCTAGATCAGGTATAAGGCTGGCTGAGATTTGTACTAAACCTAGGAAGCTTTTCACTTCTGAAGCGTTTTCTGGTTCACGAAATTCTAAAATGACCGAACATCTATCATCCGTCGGTCTGATACCCTCTTTAGAAATGTGAAATCCAAGAAATGTAATTTCCGTCATGTTAAAATCACATTTTTGTTTGTTGAGAGTGATTCCTTTCTCCCGAAACAACTCTAATACTTTCTTTAATCTTTCATCGTGCTCTTCCCTGCTATTGCCATGCACGATTGTATCATCCAGATAATTGCATGCCCCCTCGCACTTATGGAGTATCTGAGAGATCATTTTGTGATACATTTTAGGTGCGCAGTTGATTCCAAAAAAACAATCTTTTTAACGAAAAAGTCCTTTGTGCGTACAAAAGGTAGTGATTACGCGGGATTCTTCCTCGATCTTGATTTGATTATATCCCCCATTTAATATCAAGTTCGCTGAATATCGTGCTTCCATTTTAATCATGTAGAGCTTCTTCTATCCTTGGAATAGGATGACGTTCCCAACCTCAGTTCTAATTGGAATCTTCGGCGGGAAATCTTTTAATTTCCCTAGCCCTTGAAACAGATCCGCGTATTCTTTTATTATGTCCACGTCAGGTTGAACCTCATTGATGTTGAGTCCTACTTTTAAAACTTCTAATTGTATAGCGGCGTTCCTTCTCAGAAGCGGATTACCGGTTCCATTCATGAAGTACAGGGTTTGTATAAAAAGTATCGGGAAAAGTTTCCGAAAAATAGATTCATTTCAGATATTGCTACAAAACCTTGAAATTCTTCAAAGTACATCCCTTGAGCATCGACACACTTGCCCAGCGGCTTTTCCACGACTCCAAGGCTGTCTGGTAGGCGGATTCTGGAAGGTCCTTAAGGCTACGCGTGCAAGCTTCTTTGACGTCACTTAGGGTCCCATCGTGGTGTCCTTTGAGGGAGGATTTCACTTTTGGGAATAGGAAAAAATCTGCTGGGGCCAAGTCGGGACTGTAAGGGGGTTGAGGAATTGTCACGACGCCGTTTTGCGTCAGGTTGTCAGTCACTTTGGAGCAGGTGTGAAATTGGAAATTGCATCACGACAATGCATCCAGCCACAACTGCTCCACGGTTTGCTCTCATGTTTGACATCATCGTGCCAATCATATTGAAGTTCCTTCGTTTCACTAATTAAATCCTCACGTAACGGAGATGAGCTTACTAGCCCCACTTTTACATTGATGGTACAAGTCGACACAACCCCTCGTGCAAACTTAACCTCAAACTAGGCGTGGTCGAGACGCCCGTTGCTTTTATCCGACTTGCTTCTTTTTTGCCTTTCGGATTTTACCACACCCGCTTTTCCGCGTATGATCAAGAGTTTATCCTCGTCGCCAATGTAGCGTATTGCAATCGGGTTATTATTAAATTAATTAACAAAACGCAAGTTAATTAATTAATCTTACACTCACTATTACGCGAAATATATCAGTCGCTTTTTGATTCTATTATATTGATTTTTAGTTGGCAAATTGTACTATTTCAAGGAAATGTTATATTTGGCACGTCGTACGTCAACAAAAACACTTGAAAAACACTGACATGTATGATGCGCGAATGCGTACACATGCTTACAGCGCACGCGTAGATACAAGGCCAGGGCAGCCAATGAACGTCGCTTGACAAAAATCACCTGAAGACTCGCGGTAGAGAAGGGGGCCCCTCCAGCCTTCAAATCCGCAAATGTTTATACGTATCGCGCCCCTTGAAATAGGCAAGAGTTCACTGTATTTTGTATTTAGAATGGAGATGTTCGCATGTGTGCTTCTCCAAATTTGGTCATTTTTTATTCTTGGATTTTAATTTTTTCGGCACAGCATGAAAAAGGCGCTTTTTGACGCATTTTTTTAGTGCTATTGACAAAAGAAACGTGAAATATTTAATTCCTTGCCAATATTGTATTTTACACCTCTTCAAAAATAAAAATAATGTATTAAAAAAGTAGCCTTTTAAAATTAGTCAAAAATTAGCTTCGCTCACAAAAAAAAGTTCATTTTCGACCAAATTTGGACTTTCTATCAAAATACATAAATTCCTATCAAAGTACATGAATTTTTAACCAAACGGTTGAATTTACATATCAGAAATATTAATTTGTAACAAAAAAGTTCATTTTTAACGAAATATGTAGTCAAATTTTCTACTATTTTCAAATCAAAAACACGAATTTTCATCAAAAGAATTAAATTTTCAACAAAAAAGTTCATTTTTAACCAAATAGTTGAGTTTTCTAGCAAAATATTGGAATTTTCCAGACTAAAAAAACGAATTTGAAACAAAATAGTCCAATTTTCAACGAAAGAGATGAATTTTCAACTAAAATTATGAATCTTTAACTTTGATTTGTTTATTAGAAGAGATAAATTTTGAAACTACAAAGTGGAATTTTGAACCAAGTAAGAAAATATTAATTTTTAACAAAAAATTACTTTTCAACTAAATGAAATAGTAGAATTTTTAACAAAATGCATGAATTTTCACCCAAAATAGATGTATTCTCAACGAAAAATATAATAGTTGATATTAATCATTTTTTTTTTTATTATTCATTATACTCATTATTTAATAATTATTAATAGGGCAATAAACTCTTTTTAATAAAATTAGTCAAGGTGCCATATTGAATTTAATATGAAACGAATATTTTAAAAAATAGTTAATTTTTCAACTAAAGAAATGAATTTCCAAATTAAATGATGAATCTTCAACCAAAAGAATTAATTTTTAGCAAATTAGTTCAACTTTCAATCATGTATAGTTGAATTCTCACAAGAAATTCTTAACGGTAATCTAATGGTTGAAATTTCAAGCCATAAAGATTTTTCTTTCAAATCAAAAACAGTTGAATTCGACCAAAGAAGACGAATTTTTAAGCGAGAATGATCAATCTTCAAAAAATAAATAAATTTTTACCAAAGTAGTTCATCTTACAACCAATTATTTATAGTTGAATTTTTAAACAAAGAGATGAATTTTCAACGAAGAAGACTAATTCTTTACAAAAGAATACGAGTTTTTAACAAAATACATGAATTTTCAACAAAATAAATAATTTTTTTAATCAAAAGAAAAGACAAATTTTCAGTTATAAAGATTAATATTCAACCAAAAAAGGCGAATTTTTGAGGAAAAAGACCATTTTTCAATAGGAAAGATAAATTTTTAACTAAAAACATGAATCCTCAATCAAAAAATGAGTTTTTAACAAAGTACCTCAACATGCAGCCAAGTATAATGGAATTTTCAACACACAACAAAATTCTCAACGAAAATTCTTAACAAAAGAGTTGACTTTTCACGCGATCAAGTCGAATGTTTCAAAAAATAGTTGGCTTTTAAACCGGAAAAGATGAATTCTCAACAAAAAACTAAAATTTCAATCAAAAGACATAAATTTTCAATCGAATAGTTTGATTATAAAATAAACCATTATTTTCAACTCAACCGTTTTCTTTAGAATCAAATAGTTCAACTTTCAAACAAAAGAGACAAATTTTCAAAAAAATATTCGAAGTTCCAACCAAATAGCTGAATTTTCAACCAAATGGTCGTATTTTCAAACAGAAATGATTAAAACTTTAACCAATTCTGATTTTTGGAACCAGATCGCGTATCGCAGTTTAACCATTCCCAATACCTGGAACATTCTGAAAATTTTAGGAAATTGTTTTTAAGGTCAGGGAATTTTTTCGGACGTGCTTAATGTTTATTTGATTTCCATATAAAACCATATAACAATGTTTTTTTATTCGTAAAAGTAACTTTATAGTACTGGTATTTTATTTATATCTAGCTTCATAATATTTTTACTGATCATGACATCACATAGCTAATTCAAGTATAGGAAAATATTTGATTCGCGGTTACAGTTCGCGGTTTCAGAAAAAATTGCTGTATTCAAATAACTTTCACTTTTTATTGATTCTATTTCCAAGTATGCCATGAGAAAAACAAAAATTAAAATGTATGGATAAAGAGCACGAAACACGATAAAAGTGCAACCAGAAAAGTTTTTCGTCTTAAAAATACCTAAAAAATTGCTTCCACTCATTTTTTAATAGCACCAACAGCTTGGCTATAAACTTGGAACTTTTACATTCTCATCATTTATGGTCAAATGTATTAGATTAATGTGAATTTGGACTTATCTAGTTTTTATTAATTCTCGGCATTTTTAAACCGTTTGAGTTGGGTTTTCTGTCTGCCTAAGATCGATGTAAAATAAAGAAAAAAATAATACACTCATACCTCGATTTCGTGCACGCCGATTTAATATATAAAAGAGTTTAACATAAAATAGAAAATTTTCGTTTTATACCTACTTTAATCGGATGCGAAGCGCGAGTACTATTGGAAAAAATACTATGATATTGTCAAGTTATGAGTTTATTTATATGCTTGTATGTACATAATTTGTCGATTAAAATATATCAACATTTATAGGACATCTTTTGCATATAAATTATAGATACTATTGAGTACGATATTTTCCTAGGAAATGATCACTAAGACGAGATATCATTCCACGCTCCGAAGATGTTTCAGGTTGCATATTGTGGTTCTCTTGGTGTTGCTGTGTTATAGGTGCCATATACATGTGGCCTTCTGGCACTGATACATATACGTAGTCCACGTATGGAAACAAGCCTGGTTGCTGTCGTAAATGTTGTAAAAGTTGCTGTGTCAAAACTTGGAAATTGCCAACACTGATATAATGTTCGGTGCCCGATGCTTGTATCCTAACGCTCGCTGGAGTAGTAAGAGCAGGAGGATTCTCTGGATGATTATGTTCTCCGGAAAGGTCAACCAGCTGCCCGAAAACACCTTGAAATTGTTGTTCCGTTGTTCGTATATAAAATCGAAATCGGGTTGAATGTGGTTTGTCAGGTTCTAACCAGCCGGGTGCGTTATTGGTATTACCGAGAGGTCCACCAGCAATACGTCCATCTTCCATTGTTATCGAGATCCATCTTGCAGCAAGATTGTAATTATTGAGAAGCATTCCATCTGCACCTAATTTTGTAAGGAAAAATTGATATTCATTAAGTTTTTCTACACTAGTAACTTAAACTTTTAACTATTTTGAACGAACACTGGTCGAAAAGAATGAACTATGTATTCATGAAAGTAAAAATGTTTCTTTGGAAGTAGTTTTTCGATGCTTTTCGAAACTCTGAAGCCAACGGATTCTCTGTTTTTAAATAACTCGAGATAATCCCAACAAGCATTTAACTCTTGAACGCTCGTAGTTCGAACACTTGAATTTCATTTCAAGAAGATCTTAGTAAATTCAAGACAATTTACGTTAATTTTAGTAGTAATGTAATTCCAGTAAATTCAAAAAAATTCGAGTACAATGATTCGATTTGAAAATATATACACTGCCAAATTGTCAACTTTACAGAAAGAAATGTTTTATATATGTTGCGTACGATCAATGCTGAAACTGTAAACTTCCTTTGGATTTTTTTCACATTAAAGATTTTATTTGTATAATGTAAATACAGGGAAAAAATCGAGATCAGTTAATATTTAGGGATAGCGCAAAGACCATGAAATTTCTTATTGATTTAACATGGGAAAAAGTCAGCTTTTTGTAAACCGAATATTTAAACGCGAAAATATGTTACAAATTATTACTTATTTTACTTAATACTGTGGTTTATTAACGGGTTTTAAAAGTGTTTTTCATAAATAATCATTTATCGGTCATTTAAGAATATCCAGTCATCTTTCTACTAATTTTCAATTGTTTAAACAATGTTAATTGTGTTAAACATTTGTTTTTCCAGCTAACTCGCGAAATGAATGTATTTTCTAGACGTTGTGACTTCTTTAATCAATTATATCAATGATATAATTGTTTAAATAATTGAAAATTATTTCAATATTACATATATCTAAATAAAATTAAATATACTAGAACAAACAAGTATTATTTAAATAATTGTCACATTCTTTAAACAAATTATTTTATTGTTATCATTGATTAAAGTACTCATAACATCTAGAAAATACGTTTATTCCGCGACATACCTGAAAAAACAAATGTTTAAACAAACTCAAATTGTTTAAACAATTTAAAATTAGTTACAAATTACTGCGTAATCTTGCATTACCACTTATTGATTATTTATGGAAATTTTTTTTCAAAAAGCGTTAATAAACCGCAATATTACGTAAAATTAACATTTGTCACTTAAGCCATGTGACGAGTGGGTCACGTGACCGGATTCCTACCTTACCGACACTTGTTTTATTTGTAAACTTATTTTCACACGAATAGCCACATCGAGTTGAAAATTTGGGATAATAAATAAGAAGCACTAAGAAAGCTGGGTCTGGTCCTAAATTTTTATAATTATGAAACATACATACATACATACATACATACATGCATGAAACAAGTTTTTTTTGTAAATAATTTTTTTTTTTGCTTTTTTCATGATTATTAAAATTTAGGACCAGGCCTACTTTTCTTAGTGCTTCTTATTTATTATCCCAAATTTTTAACTCGATGCGGCTAATCGTGTGAAAATAAGTTTACAAATAAAAAAAGTGTCGGTAAGGTACGAATCCGGTAACGTGACCCACTCGTCACATGGCCTTAAGGGATTTTCTTTAGGGACCCATAAGAGTGGCTTGAAGTCATTTACCATCGAAATTTGTGATTGATTCTTATTCTCTGACGGAGTCTGAGCAATACACTGAACTACGGAATTATTTCTAACATATTATCGCGTTTAAATATTAGATTTACAAAAACATGACTTTTTCCCATGTTAAATCAATGGGAAACTTCATGGTCTTTTTGCGATGTCCAAGAAGTTGGCACCGCCATTTTGTATTTTCGGAAAAATAAATGTTGTGCTGAATTGTGCTAGATTTGTACTGAACTGTGCCGCAAAATTTGTGAGCATATGTTGATATACTACTTTGTTAAATGACATAGTTTTTCAATAACATGTATACTAATTCTACTACATAGAAGAGAATATCCTTGTACATAAATTAATTTTCGTCGATCCAACGTTATCTCTGCTAAGGCATGTAGAAAATTTCACCATTGAAACTCATATTTTTACACTCGCTTTTCGCGTCTTTTTGTATCGCGATTATTTCTTTCAGTATGAGTTTATTAGTACATATAAGAGTATATATCAGTTTCTTTATATTAGTTTAAATCGAGAATCTGAATAGCAGGTTGTGATCATGTAAACAAGAATTTAAGCCTCGGTAGAGATAAAAAAATGTGATTTCCTTGAAGCTTTGTGTAAACTATGAGCATATGTTGGTATACTACTTTGTTAAATGACATAGTTTTTTCAATAACATATATACTAACACTACTACACTACATGCGTTATCTCCTATGAATCAGCAAATACATAAAAATGTGTGGAGACTGATAACATCTGAACGGAAAAAAATTGACATCCATAAAGATATTAAAATTACAACATTAGGAATTTCTTCAACACGCATTATCTTAACGCGCAGAACCGAGGCGATTAATAATCGATTCCAAATTAATTGTAATTTGCAGGATCCTCGTACGATACTGTCCCACATATATCTGTCTTGGATTTTCATGATATTGCTTTTTTTTTATCCATACTAATTCACTTATGAGTCATGTTTATCATCTCTCTACGATTCCAAATTAAAAGTTTGGTTTTGCAAAATTCTAAAATAGTCTCATTTTTGAGGATCAAGTTTGAAATTAGTCAGTTTATGTTTCCCAATTTTAAATTGGACATTGTGAAGCAGACCTCTTATTTAATAATATATTAGGCATTGTCTAGTATTGAGGAATTTTGCCTCATTCTAGCCCTGAAGGAGCTGTGAAATAGTTAATCTTACGGAAAAATCTGCAATAATAGACAAATCGAATATATTTTCGAAAAATTTGGTTCCTTATCAGATATAACGTTGTATAAACCAAAATACTTTAATGTTAAAGCTGGACATTTTAAGAACGAACAATATTGTAACTGTAAGCTCTTGAGGAAACATGTTTGCAATCATATATAGAATTTTATATTAATTTTAATATTATATTTTACTTACGTCTAAAATGCAGGTATCCTAGGAGCGCAAGGAGTACTTTTTCAGTAGAAATCCTCATTTTTTCTAAGAAGAAAAAATGAGAGAGACAACAAATCTTATTTTTCACGAAGTTCGTAAAATAACTGACGCGATAAGGGACTGCTATATATACTTTTATCCCCTCTATCAAATAATATTGCTTTATTTGTTCTTTAAAACGAATCGAGTGGAAGAATGTAGCTTGTTGTTCTCACATCGCAAAATTTCCGTATTTGCTAAATGTATTAACCATAGAACCTTCAGAATTATTTAGAATTAGAAAACACTTTTTCAAGATTGCGTGGTAGAGGCAGTATAAAGTAAAATTATTGTCTTTATCTCTTAAAATGCTGTCTCATTTATTAAAATGTACGAAAATATAAAAGGATTATTATTTATCTGTAATATATTAATTGTAAATTAAAGCTCTTTCGGCTTTAACAAATACATTCGCGACACGTGTAACTTTAATTAATTATACAGAAATTTATTATACGAAAATACGAATTCAACTTTACGCGCCAAAGAAACTTCTTCAGTAAAAAACGAACCTAGCCAACAACAATTTTGAAAAAGTCAGGGCATTTTATTGTTCAGGAAAAGTCAGGGACTTGGAAAAAAATCTTGCAAAAGTCAGGGAATTTCTATAACTTTCAATAACTGTCAAGCAGAATTTCAATTTTAATTTGAAATTGTTTGATTCCGTTTATAAAAGAATCTATAGGTTAAAAATATTACAAGTTTATGATTTTGATCTTTAATTATTAATGTTCAGGGAAAATGAAATATTGATTAGGAAAAAATATTTAACTGTTTTTTTTTTTAAATTCAACTATTTCGTAGACAATTAACTTGTTTAAAATTCATATTTTGTTGTTGAAAAGGCAACTCAAATCTTTTTTGGGTGAGAATTCAACTGTTTTTTTGTTGTTCAAAATTTGTCTTTTCAATTTAAAAATTCATCTATTTTAGTAGAAACTGCATCTTTCTTAGATGAAAATGCAAATGTTTGGTTACAAATTCAACAATTTTGTTGAAAAGTCATCTTTTTTGGTTGAAAATTCAACTGTTGTGTTGAAAATTCTTCTTTTTGGGTTGAAAATTCAAATACCTTTGTAGAAAACTTACTTCTCATTTAAAACTCATACTTTGATGTTGAAAAGTCAAACCAAAATATTTTTTGGATGAAAATTCAGCTATCTTTTTGAAAATTTGTGTTTGTGTTGAAAATTGAACTAAAAATTATTTCTGATGAAAATTCAACTGTTTTTTTAAGCTTGTCTTTTTGATTTAAAAATTTATCTATTTAGTAGAAATTTCATCTTTCTTGGATAAAAATGCAACTATTTGTTTGAAGATTCAATAATTTTATTAAAAGGTCATCGCTTTTGATTAAAATTCAACTGTTTTGTTGAAAATCCGTATTTTCGGGTTGAAAATTCAAGTATCTTCGTAGGAAATTTACTTCTTGTTTAAAACTCATATTTTAATGTTAAAAAGTCAAACTAAATTTTTTTTTTGTATGAAAATTCAAATATATTTTTTTGAAAATTTGTCTTCTTGATTTAAAAATGTAACTGTTTTAGTAAAAATTTCATCTTTCATGGATAAAAATGCAAATGTTTGTTTGAAAATGAATCTTCTTTGCTTGAGGATTCAACTATTTTGTTTGAAGCACTTTGTTAAGAAATCACTTTTTTGTCGAAGATTAATATTTTCAGTAGAAAATTCATGTCTTCGGTTGAAAGATTAACAATTTTGTTGAAAATTATTTTTTTATCGTTGAAAATTCATATTTTCTGGTTGAAAATTCAAGTTTTGTATAGAAAATTCGTCTTTTGGTTTGAAGATTCAAAAATTTAGGTAAACTTTTTTTTTTCTTTCATGACTTAAAAATCTTTATTTGTTGAAAATTCATTTTTTTGGTTGTAAAAGTCATTTTTTTAAATGGAATTTCATCTTTATGGTTAAAATATCAACCATCACACTTTTTTGTTGGGAATTTATCTTTTCAGGTTGAAAATTTAATAATTTTGCGAAAATTCATCTATTTTGTTGAAAATTCAAGTATTTTGTTGAAAAGTCATCTTTTACTGTAGAAAAGTATTTTTTTTCAATAAATAATTAAATTTGAAAATTTTCACTTCGTATTTGAAATATTCTTTTATTCTGTTTGTAAAAGATCCGATCTTAAAGATATTACAAGATTAAAATGCTGGTATTTGTATTTTAATGGTCAGGAAAAATAAAAAAATTCTTCAAGGAAAAGTTTAAGATTTATTAATGTAAAATTTTATTATAAAATTTTCAGTTAAAATAATTAATTTTCAACCAAGTAAGAGGGAATTTTCAACAAAATTATTAAATTTTCAACCAATCTGATGAATCTTTGATTTGAAAAAATTAATTCTCAATAAAAAGTGCAATAATTGATATTTTGACCAAACAAAAATTTTAATTGCCAATAAAAAACTATTGCATTGAACAAAACAAAAAACGAAATTTTCAAAAAAGAAAGATTTTTCAGTCAATTAAGAAAAAAATCTCAGCCAAAATGTTGAGTTTTCAAGTCAAGACAAATTTTCAAAGAAAAAAAGTTAAATTGACAAAACAAAAATATGCATTTTCTACCAAAATACTTACATTTTTCATTGAAAAATATAAATTTTCAACAAAATAAGTGAATTTTCAACTGAGAAATATGAATTTTGCAGCAAAAATGAAGCAACTACATTTTTAGTAAAAAACTAATTTTCAAACAAAAATTTTTAACAAAATTTGTTAAATTTGTAACCAAAGAAATAAACTTTTAACTAAAATCATGCATCTTCAATAACAAAAAATATATTTCTACCAAATATTTAATTTTGTAATCAAAAAGGTTAATTTTCTATCAAAAAAGACAAATTTTCAACAAAATAGATGATTTTCAACTAAAAAAGATTAATTTTTAACAAAAAATAGAATATTTTAATTTTAAGTTTGAGAAATAAGTTTTTAACCAAATAAAATAAACTTGCAACCAAAATGATAAATTTTCAACCAAAAAGATCAAATGTCTATACAAAAATTTGTATAGTCAAAGTTTTAGTTTAAAAAAATTATTTTCAATGAAAAACTAATTTTTAAAAAATGAAATGAGGTTTGAACCAAAAAGATTAATTTTCTACCGAAAAATAATTAATTAAAAAAATGTATGAATTTTCAGCCAAATAGTTTAATTTGTAATAGAATTTGTAACCTAATAGTTGAATTTTAAACTGTAGAAGATTGATATTTAACCAAACAATAAATAATTAAATTTTCACTCAAAAAACTAATTTTTGATAAAAAAAGAAACCAATTTTCAAGCCAAAGAAATGAATTTTGAACCAAAAATATTAATTTTCTAACAAAAAAGATCAATTTTTGATAAAAGACAAAACATTTCAAACAAATGGTTGAATTTTTAACTGAAGGAGATAAATGGTCAACCAAACATGAAATAGTTAATTTTTGAACAAAAAATTTTTTTAAAGAAACTGATGAATCATTAACCAAAAAAAAAAATGAATTTTTAACAAAATAGTTTCACTTTCAACTAAGTAGTTGAATTTTGAACCAAAAAAGGTTTTTCCGTCGCTATTCAAGTTGAGCGAAAATTTTGAAAATTTAATTGAATGAAAAAAAAAAGAAGAAGAAAAATTTTGGGACCAAAGTCAAATTTACATGATGATTCAAGCAAAAACTAACTTAAATAACTTATTATAAATTCCAGATTTTTCCGTTTTTATTTCTATGAAGTATTCATGAAAATATAGAAAAATGGTTATTTTTCATTTTTTGTCAAAATACCATTTTTATTGTTATTATTCAACAATAAAGTCACTTCTGCTAATGATAAATATAAATCGAAATACTGTCGTATGCGTCTGTTTTGTATTATAATTAATACGGAGGCGGCGGTGCAGTAGGGGCACAGGGGAAAATGCCCCCCCCCCCCAGAAATCGACCAGGCAGCGGCAAAGTATTGATTTGTCCCCTTCTGAAATCGATTGATTAAATTCATCGGATCGTTTCAATTTTTGAAAAAATCTACCTGAAATCTTTGAGAAATAATTGAAATCTTTGTGAAATCTTTTAAATCTGTCCGAAATATTTAAAATCTTTGAAATCCTTAGAAAATTATTGAAATCTTTGCGAAATCTTTCTGATATATTTGAAAATCTTTGCGAAATTTCAGAAATATTTTTGAAATATTTGGTAATTTGTGAAATTATTGAAATCTTTGTGAAATCTTTCTGATATCTTCATAAATCTTTGCGAAATATTTGCAATATTTTTGAAATATTTGATAATATTTGTGAAATTATTGAAATTATTTAAGTCTTTGTGAAATCTTACAAATCTATCCGAGATCTTTGTGAAATCTTTGTGCACTCTTTGAAATCTTTCTGAAATTTTTGTGAAATAATTGAAATATTTTGAATCTATCCGAAATCTTTGCGAAATATTTGCAATCCTTGGGAAATCTTTCTGAAATCTTTCAAATCAATCCGAAATCTTTGCGATATATTTGAAATCTTTGAAATCCTTAGGAAAGCATGGAAATCCTTCTGATATCTTTGGAAATCTTTGCGAAATTTTAGAAATATTTTTGAAATATTTGGTAATATTTGTAAAATTATTTAAATGATTTAAGTCTTTGTGAAATCTTCCAAATCTATCCGAAATCTTTGTGAAATCTTTTAAATCTATCCGGAATCTTTGTGAAATATTTGAAATCTTTGAAATCCTTAGGAATTAATT
>CAKNYM010042982.1:0-26972 GCA_932195095.1 Andricus curvator | reverse complement strand
ATTTGAAAAATCTTTGTAAAATCTTTCAAATTTATCCGAAATCTTTGAGAAATATTTTTAATCTTTGAAATCCTTCGGAAATCATTGAAATCTTTGTGAAATCTTTCTGATATCTTTGGAAATCTTTGCGAAATGTTTGAAATTTTTTTGAAATATTGGGTAATATTTGTGAAATTATTGAAATCATTGAAGTCTTAGTGAAATCTTTTAAATCTATCCGACATCTTTACGAAATATTTGAAATGTTTTTGAAATCGTTTAAATTTTTAGGAAATCATTGAAATCTGAGTGCACTCTTTGAAATCTATTTGAAATTTTTGCGAAATATTTGTGAAATCTTTGGAAATATTTGCGAAATATTTAAAATATTTAATCAAATTTGTGAAATTATTGAAATCTTGGTGAAATCTTTATTAAATCATTGAAATCTTTCTGAAATTTTTGGGAAATTATTGAAACCTTTTAAATTTATCCGAAATCTTTGCGAAATATTTGAAATCTCTCAAATTCTTAGGAAATCATTGAAATCTTCGTGAAATCTTTCCTATATCTTTGGAAATCTTTGGGGAATATTTTGAATATTTTTGAAATATTTGATAACGAGGGGTCCACCAAAAAAAAATAATTTTCAACAAAATACATCAACTGATTTTCAACCAAATAGTTAAATTTTCAACCAAGAGGATTATTTTTCTAACAAAAAATGTGAATTTTCAACCAAACTAGAGGCTCATACGCGCGCTCCGCGCGCGAACAATTTATTTACATGTAATTATTTTATTTGGAAATGAAGTTCAATAAAAGACCATTACATTAATTTTTACTTCAATAATTTTGATTTGTACACGGCTTCGCATGGATACCTTCTCACGATGCAGAATAAATAATTGTGCAACTCTAAACATTTTCATGCAACTTCGAAAAAAAACCTATAAAATGTCGGCGCGTACAAATTTTCATAGAAATACACAGTAAATGATCTCGACTCGAGAAGAGTCCAGATGTCAAGCCATTTCGAGCGTGCATAGCACTCGGATGGATGACCATCTGCGACGCGACGTATACGACCGAGTTGTGTATTCGCTGCGTTTTAACCTCGGTTTCAATTAATGTCGAGCAGGAGGTTTGACGGCAGGGTTTCTTCGATAAATTGCCAAACTCTTAATTTGTTCATGAAAATATTTTAAATAATTAATAAATCTTGGAAATTTGAAGAGCATGATAGAAAGAAGTCATCGGAACGATATTCTTAGTTAATTCTGTGAAAAATTTACCCTATTCGTTGAAAAATAGCCAAATTCTTATTTTTTCATCAAATTTGTTTAAATAATTAATAATTCTTGTAAATTTACAAAACAACATAGAAAAGAGCATCGGAAAGACAATCTTAGTTGACTCCGGAAACAAATCTTGTATATTCCTTGACAAATGCCCAAACTCTGAAAATGCTTATGAACATTGTTTAAATAATTAATAATTATTGTAAATGTGCAAAGTATCGTAGAAAATAGTTATTGAAAATACATTCTTTGTCCATTCTGGAAACAAATTGGGGCTATTCTTTCAGAAACAGCCAAACTCTTAATTTTTTAATGAAAATTGTTTAAATAATTAATAAATCTTGTAAATTTGCAAAACAATACAGAAAAAAGGCATCTGAAATATATTCTTATTTAATTCTGTTAAAATTGAGCCTGCTCCTTGAAAAACAGCCAAACTCTGAATATGTTTATACAAATTGTTTGAATAAATAGTAATTATTGTAAATTTGCAAAGTACCGTAGAAAAGAGTTATTGAAAATAAATTCTTGGTGATCCCGTAAACAAACTTGAGCCCATTCATTGAAAAATGGCTGAACTCTTAATTTGTTGAAATATTTAATAATTATTGTAAATTTGCAAAGCATCATAGAAAAAGTCATCGGAAAGATATTCTTGGTTAATTCTGCAAAAAAATTGAGCCTATTCGTTGAAAAATAGCCAAATTCTGAATTTTGTATGAAAATTGTTAAAATTGTTAAAAATTATTGTAAATTTACAAAGCAACATAGAAAAGAGTCATCGGAAAGATATTCTTAGTTGACCCCGTAAACAAATTGTGCCTATTCTTTGAAAAATAGCCAAAATCTGAATATGTTGATGAAAATTGTCGAAATAATTATTGTATATATTTGCAAAGTATCGTAGAAAATGGTTTTTCGATTCACACTCTTTCTTGATACCCTGAACTAATTTATTCTATTCGTTGAGAAAAGGCCAAGCTCACAATTTGTTTATGAAAATTGTTTATGTAATTAATAATTCTTGGAAATTTGCAAAGCATCATACAAAAAAGTCATCGGAAAGACTTTGCATAGCATTATAGAAAAAAAGTAATCGGAAAAATATTCTTGGTTAATTCTATAAAAAAATTTAGCCTATTCGTTGAAAATAGCAAAAATCTAAATTTGTAATGAAACATAGAAAAAGACTCTTCGGAAAGACATACTTAATGGACTCCGTAAAGAAATTGTGCCTATTCCTTGAAAAATAGCTAAACTCTGGATATTTTGATAAACATGTTTAAATAATTAATAATTATATGTAAATTTTCAAAGTACTGTATATAAATAGGAAAGAATTATCCGAAAAACGTTTGTTGAAAAATGGCCAAACTCTTAATTTGTTTATCGACATTGTTTAAATAATAATTCTTATCTAATTTTTTAAAAAATTGAGCCTATTCGTTAAAAAATAGCCAAACTCTAAATTTTGTAATCGAAATTGTTTAAATAATTAATAATTGTTGTAAATTTACAAAACATAGTAAAGAGTCATCGGAAAGACAATCTCAGTTGACTCCGTAAACAAATTGTTCTGAATGTGTCTATGACAATTGTTTAAATAATTGATAATTATTATAAATTTTTAAAGTATCATAGGAAATAGGTATTTAAAAAACATGCTTTATTAATTCCGCAAATAAATTGAGCCTATTTTTTTAAAAATAGCCAAACTCTTGATTTGTTTATCAAAATTGTTTAAATACTGATTCATTCTTTGAAATTTGCAGAGCATTATATCAAAACGTCACTGGAAAGATATTCTTACTTAATTCTATTAAAAATGGAGCCTATTCGTTACAAAATAACCAAAATCTCATTTTTTTAATTGAAATTGTTTAAATTATTAATAATTATTGTGAATTTACGAAGCGTGATAGAAAAGTGTCATCAGAAATACATTCGTAGTTACTTTGTAAACAAACTGTACCTATTTCTTGAAAAATAGCCAAACTCTGAATATGTTTATGAAAATTGTGAAAATAATTAATAATTATTATATATTGGCAAAGTATCATGGGAAAGAGTTATTTGAAATACATTCTTTCTTAATACCCTAAACTAAAGTATCCCATTCGTTGAAAAAATGCCAAGGTCTCAATTTGTTTATGAAAATTATTTAAAACATTAATAATTCTTGGAAATTTGCAAAGCATCATAAAAAAAGTCATCGGAAAGATATTCTTAGGTAATTCTGTAAAAAAAATTAGCCTACTTGTTGAAAAATACCCAAAACTCTATTCGTGGAAAAATGACCAAACTATGAATTTGTTTATGAAAATTGTTTAAATAATTAATAATTCTTGGGAATATATCAAGCATAGAAAAAAGTCACCGGAAAGATATTCTTAGTTGACTTCATTTTCTTTAAAGGTAAATAAGCCAAGGGTAAACCCCTTTTTAAAATTTTCTAAACTTCTATAAATTCCAAAAATAATTCAAATTTTAATGTTTTCTCATAAAAATATGACAGATGAATTCATATTTTCAATTGTTTAAGATTGAAATAATAGTTAAAATTGGAAGGAAGCTATATTCTTTGAAAATGTAACTGAAAGTTAAATAAAATAAAATTATAAACGTTCATAATTTTTTATTGTTAGTTAAAATTATAAGGATGTAATCGTCTTTGAAAATATAAATGAAAGTAAAATAAAAGAAATTTCTAAATGTTGATAATTTGTATTGTTTATTATTCTAATAGAAAAAAAATTTCGAAAAAAAAGTAAGGCTTTATAATTTTAAAAAGAAATATTAAAAAATGAGCCAAAATATTAATTAAAATTTGTAATTTTGTCTTTAAAAATAATTAGCCCAGAGTGGAATCATTTTGATTTGCTTAAGATTTCAAAAATTGTTTAAATTTAAAAAAAGTGATAGACGTCGAAAATGCAACTAAAATAAGCATAAAATGAATTGCTAAATATTCATAATTTTCCATTATTTATAATTATAATGAAAAAATTTCAACTTGTAGTTGAAATTATAAATTTTTTTAAAACTTGCTTCAAAGCTATCTAAATTTTTAAAAAATTGAAAAAAAAACACAGAATGAATTCATTAAAATGCTTTAATATTACATCACACTAAAAATGAGGGGAAAGTATATTGCATGTGAAAAATTATTTCAAAAAATCTTTAAAAAGCACAATAGCATTGTATTGAAGAGATTATTAATGTGCTGGAAGCAATTAACAAAAAGAATAAAGACTGAAATTAATGAAAACTTTTACAATTATTAAAATTTGTACTGGGTTTTTAATTCTCATTAGATATATTGTGCATATATTTTCTTCTAAAAATGAATTTGTTTAAAATGTTCAAATGGTTTTGATTTTAATACTATAGTTCAGATAGAAAAGTTGTGCTTATTATTAAAAAGGTTATAGTTGCAACTATGTTTTAATGTAAGCTAAAAAATAGCCAAACTCTGAATTTGTTTATGAAAATTATTTGAATAATCAATAATTATTTTAAATTTACATAGTACCGTAGGAAAGACTCATCGAAAAGGCATTCTAAGTTGATTCCGTAAACAAATTGAGCCTATTAGTTGAAAAATGGCCAAACTAAAGATATTATTAGATAATTATGTAAAAAAAATTGAGCCTATTCGTTGAAAAATAGCCAAATTATAAATTTTCAATGAAAATGGTTTAAAACATTATTAATTGTTGCAAATTTACAAAGCAACATCGAAAAGAGTCATCAGAAAGACTTTCAATGTCATCATAGAAAAAAGTAATCGGAAAGATATTCTTGGTTAATTCCATAAAAAAATTTAGCCTATTCGTTGAAAATAGCCAAGCTCTGGTTATGTTGATGAACATTGTCTAAATAATTAATAATTCTTGTAAATTTTCAAAGCATCGTACATAGGAAAGAGTGATTTGAAAAACATTTTTTATTGATTCCGTAAAAAAATTGAACCTATTCGTTGAAAAATGGTCCAACTCTTCATTTGTTTATCAACAGTGTTCAGATAATAATTAATTCTTTGAAATTTGCAGAGCATTATATAAAAAAAAGTCATCGGAAAGATATTCTGACCTAATTCTGTAAACAATTGAGCCTATTCGTTTAAAAATAGCCAAACTGTTAATTTCTTGATCGAAATTGTGTAAATAATTAATAATTCTTGTAAATTTATAAAGCAAAATAGACAAGAGTAATCAGAAAGATATTCTTAGTTAATTCTGTGAAAAAATGTAGCCTATTCGTTGACAAATAGCTGAAATCTGAATTTGTTTATGAATATTGTTCAAATAATTATTAATTATTGTATATTTGCAAAGTATCGCAGAAAATAGTTATTGGAAATACATTCTTTGTTGATTCTGGAAACAAATTGGGCCTATTATTTCAGAAATAGTCAAACACTTAATTTTTTGATAAAAATTGTTCAAATAATTAATGAATCTTGTAAATTTGAGGAACAATATAGAAAAAAGTCATCTGAAATATATTCTTATTTAATTCTGTTAAAATTAAGCCTACTCCTTGAAAAATAGCCAAACTCTGAATATGTTCATAAAAATTGTTTGATTAATAATGTGGGAGTGAGGGTGAAATAATAAAAATGCCGAGATCCAATTAACAAAATATATTCTAAACAAAAGACAAATATAAATTACATCATAACGTGGCTACTCTAGCGTGACCGGACGAAGACTGACCCACGCCCGTCCCCTGGGTCTGCTGGGGGGTCGCATCCCTCAGACTCCCCTCTCCTACGCATCTCCTTATTCTACTTCCTTATTTCGCACTTACGCCTATCTCATTCTACTTGCTAACTAAATATTACCCATCCTACAATCCTACGCTAAGAACCTACTTTCCTACAATCGGCCGTCCTGACCAGCATCGTCGCCTGACGATGAGTCCTCGTTGAGGCCCGACCAACGCTTCATAAGTTCGGCGGAACTGGATGTTTCTATCGGACCTTCGCCACTAATCTTCCGCACATCGTATCGCTCTTTTCCTTTGACCTTAACTACTCGGTATGGGCCAAATGACTTGATCTTTACTTTCAAACCAGGGCCCAGTTGAGTCCTCGCAATCGCAACTAAATCACCGACCTGGTACTTGGTGGCTTTCTTTCTTTTTTTGTTGTAGGTGTGCTGATTCTCTTCTTGAATTTTGGCTATCTGCTCTTTTGCTTGCTTTCTGATGTCATCCCTGGCGTTGTCGAACTCTTCCCTGAGTGATTCTTCAATCAATTCTTGCAAACGGACATCTTCTTTATTTCGCATGGTGGTTCCAACGAGTACTTCAAAGGGTGAGGCTGCGATGCCTCTCTGATAGGTTGCATTCAAAGCACGTTGTACTTTACTCACGTGTTTATAACACTTCATTTGGTCATCGATTCCAAGCTTCGGAAATACTTGTGCCAGCGTTCGGTGGATTCGCTCGACTTGTCCGTTTCCTCGAGGAACACCCGTCGTTATCAGGTGATGTTCGATGTTCTCAGCTTTACAGTAGTCCTGGAACTCGTGGGAAGTGAACGCAGTACCTCTGTCTGTGATGATTCTTCGTGGATTTCTGAAAGTCTGCTGATGAGTTCTCAGTTTATCCAAAACTTCCTTACTTCCTGTGGATTTCGTTGGAAAAATCCACGCGAATTTCGTAAACCCGTCAACCATCGTTAGCAGGTGGTTGTACGACTTACGTGTAGACGGTAGAGGACCCACATGGTCCAGGTGCATCGTATCCAACGGAGTTTCGCCTTTAGGGATGGGATGTAGAAAACCCTCCGCCTTTCCTTGCTTCTTTTGCCCCAGGATGCATGGTACGCAATTCTTAATATGATTTTCAATCTTCGAGTGAATTCCGTCAATCCAGTACTCCCGGTGGATCAATTCCTGTGTTTTCTTAGGCCCAAAATGACCTAATTCGTGGGCCTGTGAGATAATCTCGCGCTGCATGCCTTTTGGTACTACCAATAACTTCGTTCCATCTCTCTCACGGTACAGCAGGCCACCTTCCGCAACGTAATCTCCGTAGGTTTCCGCTTCTAGGATCTTTTTTATTGCCGTGATTTTCTCATCTCCCGCCTGGGCTTGTCGGAGACGTTCCAAAAAGACATCGCGAATTTGAAGTACGACCAGATGTCGACTTAAAGCATCGGCATGACGCATTCGTGTCCCTGATCGGTGCTCGATTTTACAGTCAAATTCCTGCAGCTGCAATGCCCAACGAGCGATTCGTCGAATGATATCCTTCTTGTCCATAGTTTGTTTAAACGCGGCGCAGTCGGTTACAACTTTAAATGGTATTCCGAGCAGATACACTCTTAATTTCCGTAACGCATGAATTACAGCTAAAACTTCTAACTGGTAGCTGGAATATTTCCGCTCCGAATCGGTGGTTTTTTTACTTAAATACAGACACGGGTGCATCATCTGATCTTCTTCACATTTTTGCATTAACACGGCGCCGTATCCTTCGATTGATGCATCCGTGTGTACTTCGGTTTCTAAACGCGGATCAAAAATTCGTAGGACTGGCGATTCACATAACGCCCGTTTTAACATTTCAAATGACTTACGCTGTTCTTCTCTAAAGTAAAAATTGGTATCTTCTTTCGCGCATTCCCTTAATGCTTTTGCCAACCACGTAAAGCCTTCGATAAATTTTCGCATGTATCCCGCGAGACCTAAAAAACTTTGAACCATCTTTCTATTTTTAGGTTCGGGAAAATGGAGAACAGCTTTAACTTTCTCCGGGGATGGTTTAATCGTACCATCTTGCACTACATGCCCTAAATACTCTATACATGTTTTCAAAAATTGACACTTTTTCTAATTAATCTGTAATGAATAAGATGCTGCTACTATTAAAACTCTTTCCAAATTTTGGAAGGCTTCGATTTCATTCTGCGCGAGAATGACAATGTCGTCGAGATATACCAGTATAAGGCCTTCGCGAATTAAATCTTCGAAAATGTACGTAATGTACCTCTGAAAAACGTGTGGCGAGTTACTAAGGCCAAACGGCGTGTAATTGAACTCAAATTGCCCCTTCGCAGTTACAATAGCAGTGAGTTTCCGACTTTCCTCGTCTATTTCGACATGATGAAACGCATTCTTTAGATCTATCGTACTATAGACTCGAGCATGAACCAATTTATCTAACTGCTCATCGATGACAGATAGAGGGTAATGGTCGCGAACTATCTTCTTGTTTAAAGCGCGGTAGTCTATGCAAACTCTAGGTGCCCCGTCTTTTCTACGAACTACAACTACAGGGCTAGCATATTCCGAGCAACTGGGACGTATGATTCCTTTCGCTAACCATTCGTCTATTTGTTGCTCTGTCTCCCGTTGCTCTGATAAAGGTAAACGTCGTGGACTCTGACTTACAGGAATATCATCTTTAAGCAAAATCTTCATCTTAACCGGCGTATCTCTCTGACCCTGAGGGCGGTAGTTATCTATCAATGATTTTACTTTATCCCTAGATTCCCCTATGAGATGACTATACGCGTTCTCATGCGATGACTCTACGACCTGAACACAATGTACAACATTTATTTCATCGTTCGGAAGCTTTTTTATACATGCATTGGAACCAGTTATAGAGACAGACGCATATCTTAATAAACCATTGCCTATTATAGCTTTAAAATCTTTCCTTCTTACCACATGGAACCGCAACTCATATACCTCATCGTCGAGCTCGATTTGCAGTATGAGACTTCCCACTGTACTCATTCGATCCTCTTCAGACATCCAGCACAGCGACTTAGAACCTTGATCCATTTCCGGTGATCCTATTTCCCTATAAACGTCGTGGCTCAGCAAGTGTACATCGCTGCCAATATCCAGCTGGCAAGTGATAACCTTACCGTTCAGCTTCGCATCTTTATACACTCGACAATACTCCTCGTAGACCAACATAACCCGTGGTTGCTTTGCTTCCTCTGCATCGTTCTACTTATCTTCACGGACCATTTTAACATGCGCTGAAGATCCTCGTTCTGTTTGAGTGCACTTTGAGGCCACGTGGCCGAATTGATTGCACTTAAAACACTTCACTCCCTTTTCAAGATGCTTACAGTCTCTTGCTTCGTGCCCCCGGCTGCCGCAGTTATAGCAACGTTTTGCTGAGGTTCCTCCATCTTTCCCCTTATTGCTCTCTTTTGACAGCCCTTCTGCTTTCGGTAGTGTCTTCTTGTCAGCCTTGCTCGTCCTTTCCTTCATCAGTTGATAGTCTTCGAGCGACCTCTTGAACTCTTCGATGGTCCATTTGCCATAGAGCATCGCTTTGTTAATTTCAGAATCGTTAATGCCGGCAATTACGTACTTAATAATGGGCCGATCCGAGAGATTTCCTCGACTGCCCAGAGCTCGCATTTGCAGGAGGTATTCCTTGAAGGATTCTGTAGGCAACTTCTTCCTTCTTTGCATTGCCTCGTGGAGATCGCATCCGTCCATCTCAGATCCGAACTCGTCTTTCAATCCAGCTTCCAAGTCCTCCCATTTCGTAATGGTACTTCGGCCTTCTAGCCAAAGTTTCGCCAGACCTGTCAGGGACTTCTTTGCACATACCAGTATTTGTAGATCTGTCCAGCCGTACATTTGTTTGCACTCAGTTAGGTGGACAATCCATTGATTGACGGTGAAGGCTGGATTCTCACCATCAAATTTATTTATCGTCCCCTCAACGTCTCTCAGCTGAATGGTGTTTTCTCGTACCACGGGGGTGGTATTGGCGGATACTCTCAGCTGTTCTTGCAGCTCGTCAATCCACCGTTGCAACTCCCGTTCCCGTTCGGTGGCCATCGCTACTTCTCGAATTGTGTTGTCAAGTACGTCACTGTCGTCTTCGTCCTCTTCGTTGCTTCCGTCTTCTTCTTCTATTGAAGGGAGGGTCTCTATAGGGGAGGGCCCAACGTAACCCCCGCTACTCTCGCCAATGCTGCTTCCCGAAGCTTCGTCGTGGCCCGAGTCTTCTGAAGTACTCGAAGCGCTCACTCCCTCTCCTCTCACGTCTTCTTTCTTTGTCGCACCCAGCCGCTTCTCTGTTTCTCTTGTGCGTACGTCTTCCGTCCTTGCTTCTAGCGTCTGAATCTCTGTTGCCTCTTCGGCACCCTTGGACTTCAATGTTGAGGAACGAGTATGCACCATGCCACCAAACGTCGTAATCACTCTTCGTACTCTGCACGTCGTAATTTATTCGTCTGAGCTTCTTAATTTTTCGTCGTAACTTCGTGCTTCATTACTTTGTAACTTCTTGTGGTAGCTGGAAATGCTCGTTCTACTTCATTGATTGTTCAAGGCGTCTTTCGTACTTCGTCGCTTCTTCTTAGCGTCACTTCACAATCACATATTATATTTTCCTGTTCACCAGAAAACTCACTGAAACCCGTCCTGTTCATCACTTACACACATACACAGTCACTGTTTATCACTCCCTTCGCAATTACACATTTTCACCATCTTTAGCACTAAAAAGCGTCTAAATTCTTCTCACTTCCGCGGCGTCGCGTCGTTTCATAGCGTCCTTTTATTATTTCCGCGGAAAATACGTCTTGATCGCGGCACGTTATTTGTCCCTCATCCCGGACGAGCCCCCAAAATTTGTGGGAGTGAGGGTGAAATAATAAAAATGCCGAGATCCAATTAACAAAGTATATTCTAAACAAAAGACAAATATAAATTACATCATAACGTGGCTACTCTAGCGTGACCGGACGAAGACTGACCCACGCCCGTCCCCTGGGTCTGCTGGGGGGTCGCATCCCTCAGACTCCCCTCTCCTACGCATCTCCTTATTCTACTTCCTTATTTCGCACTTACGCCTATCTTATTCTACTTGCTAACTAAATATTACCCATCCTACAATCCTACGCTAAGAACCTACTTTCCTACATGAATTTTCGACCAAATTTTGAATTTTTAAAGGAATTTTCCACCTGACAGTTTAATTTTAACCAAAGAAATAAATTTTCAACAAAAAAGGTGAAATAATCACCAAGAAGATTAATATTCTACCACAAGAGATAAAGTTTCAACAAAATACAGAAATTTTTCACCAAATAGCTGAATTTTCAAATGAAGATAAATCTTAAACCAAAGATAGAACAGTTGAATTTTCAGATGAAAAAATGCAGTTTTAATAAAGAAAAAGGAATTTTCAACAAAATAGTTGAATTTTGAAGCAAAGAAATTGATTTTTAACTAAGATAATGAATCTTCAACAAAAAAACTAATTTTGAACCCAATAGTTAAATTTTCAACGCATACGTTGCATTTTCTACAAAAAAAAGACAAATTTTCAACAAAATAGTTAAAACCAAGAAGATTAAAGGGCTTTCAAAAAAAATAGAATTTCGACAAAAAAATGGAATATTTCAATTTTCAGTAAAAAGAATAATTTTCAATAAGAAAAACTGATTTTTAATCAAACAAATGATTTATCAACCAGAAAGGTTAATTGTATATCGAAAAAGATTAATTTTTAAAAAAATATACGAATTTTTTACCAAATTTTGAATTGTTAAAGGAATTTGCAACATGATTGTTAAATTGTCAACTTAAGAAATAAATTTTCAACCAAAAAGGAGAATTATTTACTAAGAAGATTAATATTCTACCACAAGAGACAAAGTCTCAACGAAATACAGAATTTTTCAACCGAATAATTGAATTTTCAACTGACGAAGTTTCAAACAGACTTGAAATAAATACATTTTAAATTAACAAAATAATTTAAAGCAAAGAAAAATTCAACAAAATAGTTAAATTTTGAACAAAAAGAAGGCATTTCATCTAAAATGATTAATGATGAACAAAAAAAATGAAGTTTTAACATTGTAGTTCCGAATAGCGAAAATCTTTAAAATTTAATCAAATCGATATATTAGGAGAAAATCCTGAGAGCAACATAAAATTTACAGGATGGTTCAAGCAAGAACTGATTAAAATACTCTGTGAAATAATGCGATGAAAATACAGAAAAAATTTTATTTTCAATTTATTTCAAAAAGACTATTTTTACTTTTATCTAACAATAAAGTTACTTATGCTCATGTCAAATATAAATTATACATCTTGAATTTTTCTCAGTTTCATCAAGCACATAGTGTTACATTTTTCTTAATCTGAAACTTTAAAAATAAAATTTTGATATAAAAATAAAATAATTAATACGTTTGTGTGACAAATATGTCTGGTAAGCGTGATGAATAGGATCTTATAGAACATTCGAGTCACATTCAAAAAGTCGAATTTAATTCTATTTTGATGAATACTTCATCCGGAAATACCTTGAAAATGTATTTTTTACGTTTTTTAAATGTTAAAGAAATATAAGTACGGTGGCGGATTAATTTAAGCGATGAGTCATATTTTGTTAATGAGAAAAATAATCAGCCAATTTTAAAGAATTGTAAGTAAGTGACTCTATAATAAAGAACTTCTCTAAATCATATACAACGTTCTCAAATCATATACGATTTTCTGTAAAGAGGTCATATTTCACATTCCACATTTAATTTTTAATTTTTTACATTGCATTGTTTTTGTCGTCAAAGTCAAGTCATGTATTAAAGCTAAATTTAACTGAGCTCAGAAATAAGACGTTAATTTGATAACAAAAACAATGACATGTGGAAAATATGAACTGAAATCCAAAATGTGAAATCAAAAATAATCTACCTCTGAGTAAATAATTTCTGAAAATGCTTTGTAATATTTACCAATAAATTAATTGTACTCTAAATTTAAATTCAAAATAAAATAAAAATTTATATTACATTCGAATATTAGAAGAAAATTATGGGTGATACGATTCAGGAGAGATTTTGAAAAGGTTCGAAATTAAGAAAGTGGCTTCGACTTTTTGAAAAACATGTGCAGTCTATTTTCACAAAAACCCCATCTAAATCGACTCTTTACGTTTTTATAATTATTCTGGAAAATTAAGTCGAATTTAATCAAAAAATAAAAAAATTTTACCGCCTCTTGACCACAATTTGAAAAAAATTGTGCTTATATAAAGAAGATATTCTGAGTTAGGTCAAAAGGTCTAGAGGTTTAAAGAAAAAATTTGTGTTTTCGTCTCATCTAACTTCTAGGTTTGGGATCGGAGTTTCACTGATCAGTTTTCTCCAAATACGATTAACATCCAAAAAAAGAAATTTAAGAAAAACTGTTGTCTATCTCTTAGGCAATAAAAATGTTTTTCTTGTGCAAAAAAAAACTTTATTTGCTATAAAAGTGTGTACTTGGAAAAATTATGTGCAATAAAAACATTTTCACAATCTGTTCAGGATTCGTGTTTATTATCGAACCACATTTTCAAAAACTTTTTGTATGCAAAAAAATGTTCGGTATTTGCTATAAAAGTGTACCAAAGGTACATAACATTTTTTGTATTTTGTTTAAAAACGTAATAAACTTTTTCTAAATAAAAAAAGGGTTTTACGATGAAGTGCTGTATAGAAATAAATAAAACAATATTTTAATGTAACACTGAATGCTTTTTAATTTTTTTTTAGTCACACAAATATTGAAATTACTTACAAGAAAAGAAGTATTATCAGTTTGTTTTTAAACTTATATAAATATAAATTTTATAATATGTGTCAAGAAAGAATCTAGAAGATTTAAAAAAAAATTATTTTTTAGGATTTTACAAAATATTAGGAAAAATTCGAGCCTTTTTACAAGATATTTAGGACTTTTAGAAGTTTGGAAGAAGTAAAAAATATTTCATAAATTTTCTGAAATGCTTCCCAGTTTTAAAACATTTTAAATCTATTCAAAACCTCTTGAATTCCTAAAAATATTTTTAGCTGATTCGAATTTTTCTTGAAATTTTGAAAAATCATTCAAAATGTAAAAAAATTGCCTTAAAATCTTCCCAATTTTATTAGGAATTTTAAGAAAATTTTTTTATTCACTTGAAACCTTTCAAAATTCTTTTGAAGCTTCTTAAGTTTTGGCTTCAAATCTTTAAAAATATCTGCATTTTGAAAAATCTTTTACAGTTTAAAATTCTTTTTCAATCTCTTCAAATCTTCTAAATATTTCTTGAATATACTCGATAGTTCTTGATTTTTTGATCTTATCAAATTGAAACCTTTTGCTTCAGAATCTTCTATTCTTTTTGAAATTTCACGAAATCTTTTTCAATTTTCTCTTGAAGTTCATTTTCCAAAATAAAAAATCATAAAAAATTTTCCCGTAAATCTTAAGAACATCCTTTTTTCAATCCTCTCAGAATTGTTAAACCTTCTAATATTTTTAAATTATTCAAATTTTTCGTGAAATTTTTTTTATATTTTGCAAAATTAAAAAAATTGTCATAAAATCTTTCAGATTCTTCTTTGAAAATTTTAGAAATCTTTTGAAATCTTTTTAAATATTCTCTTAAAATAATTTTTTCTAAATAAAAACGTATCGTGCTAATTTTTTTTTTAAATGATAGGTTATATTATAGGGCAGGTCTGTCTGGTCAATTGAAGTTGCTATATTGTTGCTAAATATATATCTTTAATAATTGTAATGTTCACCTAGAAGCTCTTGTATTTAAAATTATTTAAATATGGCGGCTGATCACATCGTATTTTCTTTTGCCAATTACAAGTGTCTGGTGCATTTTCACTTCAACGAAAAAGAAGAAATTAGCAATGCAGTATGTATAGATCATATAAAAATTGGCAAAATATTATTTCTGATTGAAATGCAATCATTAAAACGTAGTGCAGGAGCGAGGTGATGGATAGCAGAAGTGTTTGTCTCTTGGCGCCAAAAGCATTTCGAAATATAGAGGGCTCTGTATTTGGAAAATGCTGACAGCGCCACGTGGCACTTGCGGCTGTTGGCAGAAGCTTAGTGACCAGTCTCTAGAGACAGCGTCGGTAACGGCAAAATTGTTCAAAGATCTCAGTAATTTCTGACATGGCTATTGGAAAATAATGAAATTATTTGCGTTGATAAATATTAAATCGTTCACAGTTGTTGAATTTATATCGTAAAATTGCATGATATTTAAAAATTGAAGTAGATGAATTCATTATGAAGTTGTTGGCCAAGCTGGTTTGAAAAGAAATATTTGTAATAAAAATTATTGAAACTATTTTTTACACATGATCATATTTAAATGTTAAAAATAAATTTTGAAAAGGCATTTCAGACATTATGAAACTTGGTGGGAGTCAATATTATAAGGAAATCGATTTAAATAAAAAATTGCTCGGTATGGGCATAAGCCATAATATGATCAAGTTGTATATAATGTCTAAAACTTTGGTGTCTCAAATCCATGTACTTTTTTATTAATTTTTTTTAATGAGACAGGTAAGAGAAATCCTTTTTTGACCACTAAATGAAGCATTAAAATTACAGAATTTTTAATTGTAAAAAAAGATAAATCAATCTTATCATTTTCAATGCTCTATCTAAATAGTCTAGATAGAAGAATGAATCAATTTTGTAGTTTTCAAAATTATATAATTTTTAGACAAATTTTTGAATTCTTTGCAAGTTTTAAATTATTTCAAAAATTTTGTCGAAACTTCTACATATCTGTCAAAGCGAATAGAATTTTTCCTAAAAATTTATTTAAAATCCTGTAAAATTACGAAAATTGCCTTCAAATCTTCCGCATTCTTTATTGACAATTTCATCTCTGTAAATATTCTCCTAACATTATTTTTTCAAACTAAAAAATCATTTTCAATTTTCCTAGGAATCATACAAATTATTCTTATTCTCATTGAACCTTTAACAATTGGCAGAAAGATTCCAAAGTTTTTTCGAAATCATTACTTTCTTTTAAATTATTTGAAATAATTTAATTATTAAATTTGAAGTACCTTTTCAAATAATTTTAGGAAAAATGAAAGCATATGTACATATAATTGTGAAAATTGAATTCAGTGACTCATTTCGCAACCTCAGAAACAATTGGACATTTATGTAACTGGAATAGGACTATTTCAAATATAAATAAACTTTTATTATACAAATTATAGCCAATATTCAATTACATAATCTCAAAGTAAATAATTAATTTATGTTACCTAATTAAAGAATATTAAATTTAAATCTTTATGTAATTTGATATTGTGGACAAAATTATCAGCTAATTCTTAATTAACCAGTTGACAACATAAAAAGTATGAAAATATTATTTTCATTGAAACTTTGAAATAATTTATACTTTATATATATTTTTCTTTAAATTTGGTCCTGCTTAGAATGAATACATTATATTATCATAAAATTATTATAAAATAAAATTATTAATATTATTATAAATACATTTTTAAACAATATATTACAAATAAAATTTCTAACGCTACGGAGTTTCGAACCTACATCTTTACCAGAATTTACCAAGAAACGAACAAATTTTTTTTTCGGAAATGTTTCTTCAACCAATTTTATTTCCAAAAATTTCTCATCAACAATTTTTTTTAAAGAATTTTTTCCAAAAATGTTTGTTCAACTTTTTTTCTAGGCGCCCACTTTGACTAATTTTTCTTCTAGTAATATTTTGTTTTTTCGTGTTTTATACCATTTTGTAACGTTTGATAATGACATAAAATGTTATTTTTAATGAGCATTTGCATCGACGGAACTTAGAAATTTTATCGCGTACTGCGGAAATTTTTTTAATAACAAATTTTTTTAAACTTTCATGTAAATTTTTGCTTAGTAGGTGTTTCAGACTATTTTAAAAAGGATTAGGAATTACATCAAATGTAAATTTTTCTGAACATTCACAATTTATCATAATCAAATCATTTTCTTGGGCATATTCATATTTTTGAAATAGGAATAGATATAAGTTGAAAGACAAAGCAAGCACTCGAGGCACTGGAGCAATTTCGAATCAAGTAAGGGGTAGTGTCGCTGCCCACTGGAAGGGGAAGGGTACACAGGTATCTGTGGAGGAAATGATGACATAATGAGGACTAAAGTGTGGAATATAAAATAGTGTCAACCCAGCACTTGGTAATTTACAAATATAATATTAAAAATCTAACAATTATAACGATTCCAACGACATGTTATATGCCTTAAAAAGTTCAAAATTAAAGAAAGAATGTTCAATTTGATGTGACATACATGTCACCACATTGGGTGGACACTTTTTATGTACGATTTGTATGCAAATCCGACCGCAATTTATTGACGATTTGGACCTCTCTTTTTCTAAATTCCTACAATGTAACAATTTTTTATACTTTTTCTTGTAGTTTCTCGCTATTATGTAAATATTTATCGCCTATTGTAAATTTAATTTTGAAAGTACCGTCTATCCATCTGGGTCCTCATGTAGATTGACTATATGAGTAGCCCAGAGTGGTCCAAAAATGCATTGGAACATTTTTTTTAACTCAAAAGGGCAAGATACCCCCACAAAAGTTTCCATTTTCGGAGAAAAGAAATCCGAATTTTTGTTTCTCGAAATTTCAGTGTTAACACGCGTCTACGAAATAAGACCATACTATAATAACTTTCATTTTTAACCCCTCTTACGCCTCCGCCCACAACGTCCCAAATATGACCCAGAAATAAAAAAAACTATATTTTTACGTATTATTGTTAATTTTTAGCATTTTCTGCCGTCTTTTTTTAATAGAAATAATAACTGGACTCTGAAGGCCGTATTTTATGATTGAAATATATAGTTAGTCATTGTTGGGAGTAGTACATTTTTTTAAAAATATTATGTAATTATTCAAATAATTAATCATTGTTTATTTTCGAAATGTTAATAGAATTCAATGTCTCATCAATAAGCATAAAAAATGTTTCATCCCGAAAAGTTATCCTTTTCCGAAGAAATCAGAATTGAATATCGCAATATCACAGTCTGACAGACATTTGTTTACTAAAAATTCTAAGAAAAATATTTCGTTTCATTAAATGATAATATCAAGAAACATCAATGTTAATGCAATAAAACTATATATGCCAATATATATACCATTAAGCCATTTCCCTTTCGGCGAGCCTCAAGGGGTAAGCGTGACACTACCCGATTCGGGTAGTGTTTCTAGGTGGATAGTTTCTTGTAGTAAATAACTACAAGTGTGGGCTCACCACACCCACCACCGCCAACAGCAACGCAGTAGTATCAGACGGTCACCCATCCAAGTACTAACCGCGCCCAACACTGCTTAACTTCAGTGATCTAACGGGAACTGGTGTTTCCAGCGTGGTATGGCCGTTGCCATAATATAATATATATTATATATATATATATATATATATATTATATATTATATATATTATAATAATAATAATCATATAAACCAATACATATATGCAATAAACCAATTTCCTATAAGAATGTTGGTTATAAAACTCTGTATTGTGATTTTTCATTTAATAACGAGATTTTTTACAATCGCATGCAAATTTTTTGAAATCCCTTAAAATTATTAAAAACCTTGGAAATACTTCGAAATTTTTTAAATCTCTTGAAAATGTCTGGTATTTTTTTTTATATTCTGAAATACTTCAAAGTCTTCGAAATCCCTTCAAACTTTTGAAATAAATTAAAATTTTATAAGGGAATTGTTTAAAATTTCCTGAAATACTTCAAATCCTTCGATATCTTTTGAAATCCCTTGAAACTTTGTAAAGCTCTTGAAAATGCTTGGGAGTCTTTTACAATACCCTAAAATATTTTAAATCGTTTGAAATCTCATTAACTAAAATCAATAAAAAATATCTTTGTAAAATTTTTAAATAAACTATGATATTTAAAATCCTTTAGGATCGTTTGAAATTTTTCAAAGCTCTTGAAAATGCCGAGGAATTTGAAAAAATACTGTAAAGTATTTCAAATCATTTGATCACTGTATCAATTGACCCTTAGGATCAATTAATTAATAAATTGAAAAATTCAACTGAATTCATCAATTTCAAGAGAATTTAGAAAAAGCTAATACAACTGAATAAGAATTCAGGGTGAATTCCAAGTCTCTTCAAACCATTAAAACCCTACGAAGTACCTCAATTCTCGTGAACAAATTCTTTGAAATCCACTAAAATATTGTAAAATCCCGTGAAATTCTATGATGATATTTCCTGAAAGATGTACAAAAATACATTGAAAGCTCTAAAATCCCTTAAAATCATTGAAATCCCCGGAAATCTTATAAAATAACGAGGAATCTTTTAAAATAACTTAAGACCTAATAACTCCTGTAAAATTTTTCCATATTCCGAAATTCTAGAAAATTCATCCTAAAATATTTGAAACGCTTTGAAATCCCTTCAAATTATTGAAATTAATAATTCCTTGAAATCTTTTAAAATTCCCTAAAATGCTTCCAATTAAAAGCTCTTGAAAATGCCTTCGAAGTTTTAAAAATACCCCAGAATCTTAAAAATCCCTTCGAATGATTGAAATCTATTACAAATTTCTTGGTACCTTTAAAAATACACAGAAATATTTCAAAAGAATACAAGACAATTCAGAAATAAGTATAGACCTGAATTGAATAGTGATTAATCAATGAGTTAATTTATTGAAAAAAGTGACTAATGTAATCTTTTAATTTTAAAAAGTGACTAAAAAGTGATTTGAGAAAAAAAGTTCCTGACAGTGACTGTTTGGCAGCCCTGATTATTTTTCACAGTTACCTCTTACAGAAATGCCCGGATTTTTTACAAATGCTTGACTCGAGGAAGCTTTGATCTTATTATAATTTTTTTTAAGTCCATGATGATCTGGAAATAGGGTACCATAGGGACCAAATCTTGAAAATAGGATACTTTAGGGACCTCAACTGAATGTAGGGTACAATAGGGCATACATGGTCTGGTCTGTGAGGCCTCCCCATACTACAGTCAATTGTTTTTCCATTGTCGAAATTTTTTTATCTAGGGAACATTTTATGTTATATTTATTTCAATCTATTTCCGAGGGGATCCCAACGTTTATTTGCAGTCCTTAGCCCTGGGGCTCCGAGTGTAGATTCCGGCACTGCTAAGAAACGAAATAAGAAAAAGCCAAATCTGGCCTAATTGTCTTCAACGGTGCGGCATCACTATTCAGCGAGGATTGATCTCTATCTCTCACTACTTGTCTCTTTTCGGGCGAGTTATTTTTGGCAACAGTCACACACGAAGAAGATCAACGAAGATAATCGAAGTAATAATAATAATAATACACGAGTGACACCGAACGCTGCCGGTTGCTGTCGACCGGTTCTAACACGCGCTCACGATGCACGGAATTCGGAGTGTTTAGTGTTTACAGTTTACAGTGTTGGAATTTATATAAAAATAACAATTTCCTAGTTTTTTAGGGCAAAAAAAGGATCTGGAAAAATTCGTTCTGAGTGAAGGCCCGATTGAAGAATCCGAATAATAAAATTGGTATGTGATGCAAAATTTGAAATTTACATCACTTTTGCATATTTTCAATTACACTACGGTAAGTAAATCATAGGTCTGGGTTATTTTAATTTTTTGAACGAGTTGTTAGTGAGTTCAGGGTGGCGATTTGACCGGGAAAAACCGGGGCATATGAGTGTGTTTATTAGGTTATGTGTTTGTTTACTTATTTACGGTTTATGGATCTACTTAGATTTTTCAGATTATCTAAGTTTACTTTAATTGAATCATAATTTATTATTGAATTTTTATTATTTTCCGTTATTAGAAAAACCTTTTCCAATTTTTTGCTCTGTAAGATTTTTTTCGCTGACTTCAGTTTGATAATCGAAGTTATGATATTTCAAACATACAGAAACAATCATTTTCTCAATTAAAAAAAAATGGATTTATCAACTTTTATTTGCTTACTCCTCATTTATCCTGAGTTGGAACAGGGACTTTTAGAAAATAGTTATCGTTTTTATTTTAGGACAGGGAGTTTCCGTGAAGAAATGTCATTTCACTTGGAACAGGAAATTTTTAACATGGAACGGATAATTTGGATTTAGAAGAAAGGAATTTAAAAGAATCCCTGTTTCAAGTCAGAATTTGTCATAGGGTAAGAGCACCAGTTATTGGCACCTTAAGAGGAAATGTAGACTTTAGGAAATAAATAAACACATAAAGTATTGAATTCTTAAATAGTGATAATTATATATACACTCCAAATTTTATGAAGAATACCTTGAAATGTTAAATTATTATTCAATGTTGACAAAAACTTGAAAAATTGTCAAAAATAAGTATGTAGTCCCAAAATTTTAGTGCTTGGCACTGCTAACCCCAGTTGTTGGCACCCCCCGTCACCAGTGATTGGCACTACACTCACATAACCTCTTAAAATTTTTGCAATTACATTAAAACATTGATTAAAAACAAATTGTGCATCTGAAAATAATAAATAATTTTTCTATTGATGATTCTAAATTTAGTATTTTATAAATTCTGTTTTTGGACATGCCAATATCTTTGACAGCAGCTATAAAGCTTATAGTCATGGTACATGTGTTCTTCGGTATACGTTTTTATTTCCTCAGAGATACTCTCTGATGGGCATATATATATATATATATATATATATATATATCACAATAAATAAAATTAAAAAAAAAACATAAATGTTACTAATTTTTTCATTTTCTGCTTTAAACTAGCAAAATCAAGAAACAAATTCAAACATGGATATATATGATTATACTCAAAATAAATCGGTTTATTCAGTCGGTGCATCGACTGAATAAAAACTTTTGCTATTTATATTAACATACATATCTGCGTAACATTTAAAACATTGTACGACGATATTATTAAACATAATATGTATAAAGATAATAAAATTCTATTTATAATTCAAATAACAACAATATTTAACTGTACCTAAAAGCCTAAAAACAATAAATGATATGAAGAAAACTTTGGAGGTTATGATTACCGGTATATAAATGACAGCTTCATTTATTATAATTTTTAGTTACTTTTGCGTCTACTAATAACGGCTTTTGTCGTTCCGGCACTTCTCAACCTTCATTTTATGAGAAATAAATGAAATGATTCAAGTCAACACAAGATCTTGGGATTACATAACCTTACTTTTTTCTGACAAGGCGGGGGTGCCAATGAATGAAGCCATTCCAGAATTGCATGGTCTGGTCATTGGCACTGGGGTGCCAACGACTAGAGACCATACTTTTTGTATTAATTTCCATTGGCACCCCTCTTAAATTAATAAATACATTATCACCGATGTTTAATTCTGATTTTTTATTGAATTTCAAATATTTCTTCAAAATACCTGCAAAAAATGAAACAGATTTACTTGTTTACAACGTTGCTATAACGAAATTAAAAAATGTCGTCAGCTAAAGATTTTCTTTAGAAAAGCCGATAAATTCTTGGCACCCTAAAAATTAAAGAGAATTAAATATTTTACACCTAAATTTGACATTATTTTGCTAAAGTTGTATATATCGTTTTGCGCAAAAATGATATTAGAATTAAAATAATATCAGTAAAATACGATAAATGTTCGCATTTTCTTAATATTTAACAAAATTTAAAGGGGGTGCCAATAACCGGCGCAGTGCCAACCACTAGTGCTCTTACCCTATGTAATTTGAAAGTTTCCCTTTCCGAATTTTAGATAAAGAAAGTACTTTAAGTAGTTTTTAGAGTACAAGTATAGTATTTCAAAGAAGAAATATTGCTGAATTATAATAGAAAATTTTTTTACACTGTTCGTGGCGAATTCATCTTTCTTTGGTTAAAAATTCAACTACTTGGTTACACGGTAAACTCTTTTGTTAAAAATAAAATTTTTTGGTTGAAGTTTCATCATTTTAATTGAAAATTCATCTCTGGTTGAAAATGTAACTACTTTGTTGAAAATGAATTTTTTAACGAAAATAAAATGAACTATTTCAGTTCAAAATTGAACTATTTTCCTGAAAATTCGTTTTTTTTTTCGTTAAGAATTAGATTGTTAGATCATATTTTTGGTATAAAATTCAACTATTCCAGTCGAAGATACATAATTTTAGTTGAAAATTGACCAGTTTGGTATAAACTTAATTTCTACTACTGAAAATTTAACTGCCCATTTTTTGTTGAAAATTGATATTTTCTAGTTCAAAGTTCAACAATTTGGATGAAAATTTGTCTTTTTCAATTGAAAATTCAACTATATCGTTGAAAATCCGCATACTTTGTTAAAAAATCGATTTTTGTTGTAAAATTATCTTTTTCTTGGCAAGCTAATCTTCTCGTTTAAAAATTCTTCTTTCCGGTTAAAAATTCAAGTATTTCAGTTAAATATTTATTATTTTAGTTAAAAATTAATCTTTTAGGTTCAAAATAAAATTACTTGCTTAAAAGTTATAATCTTTTGTTAAAAAGTAATTTTTTTGGTTGAAGATTCATCATTTTAAATAAGAATTCATTTCTTTGGTAGAAATTAATCTTCATAGTTGAAAATTCATCTTTTTGGTTTCAAATTCCACTATTTCAGTTAAAGATTTACAATTTTACTTAAAAATTCATCATTTTGTTTGAAAATGTAACTATTTTCTTGAAAGTTATTTTTTAGTTTGTTGAAAGATAGTTTTTTTTGTGGAAAGTAATTTTTTTAATTTGAAAATGTTAAATTTGAATGTATTTAAATATCTGATTGTTTAAATTTCTTATTTCAGGGAGATATTCCAAGAAATGTGATACCCAAAGAATTGATAGCCTCTTTCGATTTTCGTATCGCGACCGACGTCAATCACGAGGATTTTGAAAAAAAAATGATACGGGAATGAATCCGAAAAGCTGGCGAAGGAATTACTTATTACTTTCAAGTAATAAGTAATAATATTAGCCCTGCTAATATTGGAAAAGGTAATTATAAGTGATTATTGTGAGGTAAAGTTTCTTTAAAAAAAGTAATAATAATTTCAATTTTAATAACGATAAGAAAGTTTTGAAAAAACACCATTTTTAGATATCTAAAAAATATCATTTTTTCACCGGCAGTGGGACAGGGCATTTCAGTATAGAAATATAATTGTCACAATTGAGAAAGGGAATTCCCATAAAGAATGATAATTTTAACTTTGGAACTTTGAATTTCATAAAGAATTATAATTTGGACTTTAGAAGAGGGAAAATTATAATTATAAATTGTGAAAGTGAAAATTATAATGTTCACTTTCGAACAGGGGGAAAAAATTCCTGTTCAAATTAAGAATTGTAATTATTTTAAAAATTCCCTGCTCAAAGCAGAAGTGTAATTCTTATGACCAAAAATTATCTGATGTTCCACTACAGAATTATAATTCTTGTCCAAAATTCCCTGTTTAAAATCAGAAATCTCAGAAATGTTTTGAAATGTTTAACAATGTGTTCAGATCTTTAAAAATCGTTTGAATCTTTATTGAAAGATCAACTATTTTATTCAAATGTCATATATTTTGGTCGAAAATTCAACTGCTTTGTTAAACATGTGTTTTTTTCTATAAAGAATTAATATTTGTTGGTAGAAAGTCATCTCTCTTAGCCAAAAATTAACTTATTTGCTGAAAATTCAATTGTCTTCTAAAACTTTCTCTTTTTGGCTTGAAAACTCAACTGCTTATGGTATAAATTTAACTTTTTCCATCAAAATTTGTGAATTTTTGCTCAAAAGTGTATATATTTGGTTCGAAATGTAACTGTGTGGTTCCAAACTTTGCCTCCAAATTTTTGCATTATTATTAACCAGTCTAAACAAAATTGCTATGAATCAATACTTATCTTTTTGGCAGCAAAGATAATTGTATTTAATAATCATCAATAATTCATTAATAATAATAATTATTATTTGCAAAATTCTCTGCTCAAAATTTGAACTGTTTAGAAATATTTTGAAAATTTTAAAGAATTTTCTCTCAATTATTGCATGAAAGGTGATAAAAGTACCCGTTTTATGGGCATAAATGAAAGCCAGTATGTGTTAATTTTATTAGAAGTTGTTTGAAAAAACGTCAAATGTTAATGTTTCCGGAAAATATCAATAAATTCGGAAATAACCATTTAAAAAATTTTTTTTACGTAATTTTGAAGATAATTTTCTGCAAGTGTGTTAGAATACTGTTCTATTAATTTGTTTTGATTCAGTTATGAAAACCTGACTTTATATCAATATTGATAAGTTCTTTAAATTAAGTTTCGGTTTTGATTGCATCGAAGGAAAAATTCTAGAAATATCTGATCAAGTCACTAAAATAATGCAGAAAATTATCTTCAAAGCTAGTCCAAAGAGATTAAAAAATATTAATTGTTTTTTGATTTATTAACGTTTTTTGGAAACATTAAAATTTCTATTTTTTTATAAATAACTTCTAATAAAATTAATATATTGCTCTCAATTTAAGACCATTCTCTTATAAACTATCCAAGGTAGGTATATTCTATTTCTGTAAAATTAAAATCTATCACTAATATCCTGAAAACAATAATTTTCCACGATTTTAAGAAAAACATAATTCTTAAACAAATAATAATTGTTTAAATAATTACAAATTATTTACAAAATACTTGGAAACTCGTCCCTTAACAATTAAAAATTAAAAAAATTGAATCAAATAAATGAATTAAAATTAAATTGAATAATTATTTTTAAAAAGTTTAAAAAATCCAAAGAATACCGTTTTTAGTATGAATTTAATAGAGAACATGCGTTAAGAGGTTTTAATACTTCAATTCACAAAAAGTTTATAACAAGTAGCTCTTTTTTCCATTTTTTTTAAATCAAGCTTTTCCCATTTAATACCCCATGTTAATTTCAAAGGCTCGGGGGCACGGGTTAACTTTGACAAAAAAATAAAAATGTTAAGTTGATAAACTGTAAATATAAATTAAGTATTTATTTTTTAAATTGAACTATAGTTCGACTCTTAACAATAGAATAATAATAAAATTGATTTTATAAGACGATTATGAATCTGTTCATAATTAAATAATTTACAGTATTACGTTAAAAATGGAACTATTTCAATTCGAAAGCCTTAGTAATTAATGAAATGTTTGCATCCGATTGAAACTTCAAAATCTTTTTTCAATTTTCAAAAACATTTTAGTTAATATATTCATAATTAAATGCTTTTATTCAATTTCAAATTCTATTCAAATATTATTTCATTCTAAAATACTCCATTCTTTAAGCATTCAGTTTGCAAATTTTTAAATAAAAAATTTTTGTTTGAATATTTAACAATATTTGACTGTTTATTTAAAATAAGAAATTATAAATCAAATATTCAAAAATAAACCAAATAAAACTGAATTATTTAAAATAAAATCAACCGCGAATCGTTCGAATTTCAGGGTACTGAATGTAAACTTTACAATTTTCATTGTTTCAAATTTTCAATTTGTAAATGACATTTTTCAATTTACATTTTTCAAGAAACATCTTATAATCACTAAATTGTACTGTTTTTAAGTTAAAATAGTTTGAAAATGATATAATTTTGAACACTTACAAATTTCTCTGAAAGAACTCTGGACACGCTTTGAGGTTCGCTATATCTGTTATAATAAATTTAAATAAGAAAGTAAAAATGAAATATTCAAAAATAAACAAATTGAAATTGAATTATTTTAAATAAAATAAGCCTCAAATCATAAAAATTTCAGAGTGCTGAATGCAAACTTAAAAATTTTCATTGTTTGATTTTTTTTTCAATTTTTAATTTATAAGTGACATTTTTGAATTTGAATG
>CAKNYM010042981.1:69252-85500 GCA_932195095.1 Andricus curvator | reverse complement strand
GAGTCGAGCGATCTGCCGATCCGCCGCATCAAAAACCTTTCGTGCGTCGCTTAAGAAATAAAGTCCTAACTCGAAAACTAATAAGAAGTTTTGAGTGTTCTTGGTCTTAATTTAAAGCTGAGACCTCAGGCTTCATTTGAGCAAAGTTCCAAATTTTTCCTGTCACTTCCCTAAAGCATGCAGCGAGTTGAATTTGAGAAATGAAAATTCGTCAAAATCTGAAATTACATCGATCTTTCTCACACGCTATCTCGACTTCTATTCAACAAAAATACTTTTAAAGACGAGCGTGATTTTAATACAAATTTTGTAGGTGGTCCCATAATTTTGACCGGTAGTGTATATATATATATATTCGGTTTCGGTTTTGGTTCTTTGGGAATCGAACCGAAAGGCCTATGACAAAGCCACCGAACGCGTCCTCGGGTTGCGGATAGAGGGTCCCTGTACCAAGGGTTTCTGCTGAATATGGTTACAATAATTAATAAGCAGTCGCGGACAATTGTCCAGGGATGGTCCCGAAGGAATAACCCCTAAGCGAAGGCGTAACAACCGTGCCGAAAGCTGAATGGTATCTGGGTGAGGTGTCTCAAACGGTGCCTAGCTGCTCGTGGGAACAACAATGAGAACACCAAACATAGTTGTAGTGAGTACGGTTCAAAACAATCGAACGCGCAGGGCTCCCGACAATGGGTCGGACAACAATGCCGACTACCCTAGAGTTGGGGAAGAGAATCAAGATGGAGTCAATGTGATGGACCGGCGGAATCTCAATACTTTTGGGAGGACGCATCGACTCAGGGACGACCTGCTGGAGTGCTATGATATCAGTATGGCCCCTGAACGACAAGGTTACATGGCGCGACTGCATGCTCTGTGGTGCAAGAAACACCCAGAGCTCTCGCATTTTTTGCATAAACGTCTGCAAAACCGTGCCGAGGAACTCCGGAAAAGGGGTTATATAAGCAGAGCGCCTACTCAACCGCAGCCAGAACAAGCCCGCAACAGGGAAAGAGAGGCGACACTGAGATCAACCGCGAACAGGCATCCATTAGAGGAAGAACGATGCTTCAAGACACGGAGAAACATCAACATTCAGGTTTCTCCCAAGCCCAAAGATCTGTCTCAACTCGATGATGAGCTTCGTGAAGATTTTTCCGAAGAATCCGATCTCTGGACTATCAATTGTGGTGTGAACAATGCCGCGAGAACTTTGGCAGATGCAAACCGTAAAACAAAACCAACGGTTTATCATAAGACCAAAAGACGAATGCATCAACTTAGCACAAAGATAGGCTGGGCAAGACAGTACGCGTCCCGCATTCAGTGTGTAATTGACTACATAACATCTGGCAGGACTTTCACTGCCAAGGTTCGACAGTTCGCGCGCGAACTGCAGATCCGTCATCACACACTCCAGAAGTCAAAGCTACTGACCATCAGGCAGCATATTGTTGCTAGCATTACTGCGAGAAAATATTATCAATAATAAATTGTTTAAACAATAATTTCTGTTGAATTAAATTGATTTTTATCTCGGAATTATATGTTAAACTTCATGGGGGCTTGCAGAACCTCTAAATATCAATTTTTTTAACCGCAGTTATTTTTTTTGTGGATGCCAACAAACTTGGGAGTGATATTCATGCAAATTCGAAAAAAACCCTAATTCACACACATTTTACATCAAATTTAGTAATATTTGGTTAAAATTTAAATATAGGACATTCTAGTATTGTAAAAAATCGAAAAATGCGCGCCGCTTTACCCCATTTCACAATACTTGCTAACATATATTTTTTCAGTGTACAAAAAATGCATAATTCTTTTTTTTTCGAATGAACTAGGTGGAAGGCAAGGGGAATGCAGCCATCCTCCGATTCCTGAGGGTGAAAACCACCATCCTCCGATTCCTGGGGGCGACAACAGCCATCTGTCACAAGAACATCTTGCTCTTTCTGAAAACAGCTACATTTCTATAATGATTCAAGGGGCCAATTACATTGAAAGTGGACAACTAATCTATGATCCTACAAACGCCAAATGGATGCGTGACTGGCGGAATGCACCTCGTGTGGTAGAGGGCGTTGATATTAGTCCACTACAAAACGAGCATTTTACAGCACATCTCCGTCGTTCCAATAATGTCAAATTTGATATAACTCAAGAATCCCACTGTTACATAACAGAGGGTGAAGATACTTATCATGCAAGATTATATACTAATATCGATGCGGTGGGAAGTCCCAGAGGTTTTACTAAAATCCGACTACTTGCTCAAAATCCATATCATCGGCATCGAGTTGATATGTGGGTTGGGATTTTACAACGTTTTCCTGAAGGCGTGCGTCCTCCTGCCTGGGTTCAACGCGCTGATTAGATATGGTTATCCATTCCATATATCATGCAGATTCTACCAATAATAGTATTATGATCATTGTCGAATAAAAACATTATTGTCTGCAAGTGTATCTTACTTCATTTTACTCAGTGATGGGTAAGTTTCTTTTTAAAAGGAACTACACTGTTAGAAATTTCTATAGGAATTTTCAGAGACGCGTCACTAAAGCTTTATGCAGAAACCGTTTCTAAATTTTCCTAAACTGTAACAGAAATTTTAGCAACGATCATTGCATAACGCTTCAGTCACATGTTTCAGAAAATTCTGTTACAGTTTAGGAATGTTCAGTTACTGTAACTGAAAATTTCTAGAGGTTAAAAAATTTTTTCGGTTCTTTAATTTTAATATAATATATGTTTTCTAAATTTGCCATGAGAATATAAATAGTAAGCAAATATTAGTGAAGTTGATACATACGAATTGTCATGTATGTATGTTATAATAGTACATATACTCATTGCATCGAATATATGATTAAAGCCCATTTTTTATGGTAAGAAGTTTTTTTTCACATTTGATTCATTGAGTCTATTATATAGAATACATATATAAGTAGTTATATGCAAACAAACTTCGCTCGTATATAGTCTTACTATAATTTATATTTTCAAGACAAATAGACACTTCAAATTTATATTAAAATTAATAAACCATACAAAATATCTGTTCCTTGATCTACGTTGTAAATCAATAAATGAGAGCAATGAGAGATAGAACGATTGAAAATTACAGACTTAACCTATCTAGCCAGGAGGGCGTCATTTCACGTGCATAGCGGACTCACCATTCAATTGAAAGCTGGCCCAAATCGAATAAAGCCTGGATCAAACTGATCAAAACCTGGATCAAATCCTTTTCAATATTTAATTATTGCACTCCATTTTGCACTTTACTTCCGCTGTTTGCCACTGAACCACCATGGTTTGTCTCCTGCGATCGAGATGCAACGAGTGCGCATGCAACTGCGCACTTCTTTCGGTTACGACAACTTAAATTTCTGTTACCATTTAGGATTTAAGAAGCTATTTGTAATTTTCAGATACTGTTTCTGAAGTTCGGAATTTTCCGAACATTTCTAACAGTGTATATAAAAAGCAAGTACGGTTCTAAAGTTTTAAACACTGAAAAATAATTTTAATTATCTAACCACCAAACTCGGGAGAATTGACTGAAATTTATCCGAGTCAGATGGCTTGAAACCTATAATGTATTTTATCTCGTGCAGAAGCGGCGGAGCATTTTTTTCTAGGTGGGAAGTTGGAAGTTTTTTTCTAGGTGGGAAGTTGGGAAGAAAAGTTGGGGGTAATGCGAAATAAGAATAGGATAAAGGATGAGTGAGTTTTCATCGATCTCGATTTGACGAGAAAGGAAAGGGATGTGCAGCGAATGTTGTACGACAGGGCTAGGAAGGAGAGGAGAGAAGGGAGATCAGCGAAGGTAGGATATCGGAAAATAAGAGTAGACGAGAAAATGTGGGTGTGGGACGAGGAGAAAGAGGTGTTGAAGGAAGTGCAGGGGGATTTCTTTTGTAGGAAGTAGGGGGGTGGGGGTAATGCAGGGTAGAGGATTAGTGAAGGAGCTGTACTGGAACGTCGCAGGGGTAAAGAAAAAGGATGAGGCGTTCTGGAGGTATATCCAGGAATTTGATGTTGTGGGACTGGTAGAGACGTGGGTAGAAAGAAATGAATGGGATAGAATAGAACCAAAGCTGCCAAGGGGGTACAGGTGGAGACTCCAGGGGGCGATCAGAGTGAAGAAGAAAGGAAGGACCAGTGGAGCAATTATAACGCGGGTTAGAGATGAATTAGAGGAAAAAGTTCATGGAGAGGAAGAGGGGGAGGAAGTGCAAATGAGAAAAGTAAGGATAGGAGGGTTAACGTGTGAGTTTGTGACAGTGTACAATAAGGATGGGATGGAAAGAATTAAAGAAAGGGTGGAAGACTTGCTAGGCGAAAGAGAGGAGGGTATGGTGGTACTGGGTGGGCACTTTAATGCGAGGATGAGGAGGGAAGGGAGACTTTACAGGGAAGGGGAGAGCTTCGAAAGGAAATCGAAGGATAAGACAATAAATAAGGAGGGGGAGGTTCTAAGGGACTGGATGGAGGATAGAGGCTGGGCGGTGGCCAATGGTATGGCAACTGGGGACGAAGAGGGAGAATACACATATGTTAGTAAGGTGGGGGTATCGGTGATAGACTATGTGGTCATGAATATGCAAGGATGGGAGGAGACGGACAAATTCGCAGTGGAGGGGAGGGTGGAATCAGACCATCAGCTATTAAGACTGTGGTTAAGAGGGGAGCGTGGCGAAAGGCAAGGTGGGGAAAAAGTCTCGATAGGGGAGAGGGTGACCTGGACGAGGAAGGCGATCGAGCAGTATCAGGAGCAGTTAGGAAAGGTACGATTCGAAGGGGAGTCGGTGGAAGAGATATGGGAGGATCTGAAAGACAAGGTGAAAGGGTATCTGCAAAAGAAGTTATTTAGAAAGAAGAAGAAAGGAATGGTGAAGCCGTGGTGGGGTAGGGAATATAAAAAGATGAAATGGAAGGTGAAGAGGAAGTACAAGAAGTGGAAAGAGGGTAATGCGAAAAGGGAGGAGTACGTAGAAATGAGGCAGGGGTTTAGATTGATGTGTAAGAAGAAAGAACAGGAAAAGGAGAAAGATCTGGAAGAGGAGTTAGGAAAGGTTAAGACAGAGGGGGACGTCTGGAAGATAATAAATAGGTTTAGGAAGCGTAGAGTAGGGATAAGCAAGAAGATAGGGAGTGAGGAGTGGAGGGAGTTTTTTGAAGAATCATTTCAGGGCTCAGATTCAAGGAAGAGAGATGATGGGAGTAGAAGAACGGGGGAGGCAGAGACGGAGGAGTTGAATGACGAGGAGATAGAGATACCGATAAGGAAGTTAAGAAGGTCAAAATCAGCAGGGCTAGATGGGGTAGAGAACGAAGCATGGCTATTTAGTACACAAGAGGTTAAGGAGAGGCTGAAGGAGGTAGTGAAGAAAGTATGGAGGGGGGAGGGATTCCCACGAGGGTGGAGAGAAGGGTTAAGAGTGCCTCTGTATAAGAAAGGAGATAGGGATAGGCAGGAAAATAATAGAGGGATTACGCTAATGAATACGGCGTATAAAGTATACGCGATGGTGGTGGCGGAGAGGCTGCGGAAGGATGTCGAGGGGAAAGGAATATTGCCGGAGACACAGGCGGGCTTTAGGGCTGGTAGGAGTACTATCGACAATATCTACGTTCTGCAGCACGAGGTGGATAGAGAATTAGCGAAGAAGGGGTCGAGAGTGTACGCGTTTTTGGTGGATCTAAAAGGCGCGTTTCCTTCGGTGGATAGGGGGAGGTTGTGGGAGGCGATGGAGGATAGGGGAGTGGAAAGAGGCCTGATCGAGAGATTAAGGGAGATATATGAAGAGACCAAAGATTAGGTGAGAGGAGGGAAGGGGACGTCGGAGGGATTCTGGATGGATAGGGGGTTAAGGCAAGGGTGTCCGCTTAGCCCAACGCTTGTTGCGATTTCAATTGCGGATATGGAAAGTAAGCTGGTGGCGGGGGTTGGTAGGAGGAGTCAGGATAGGAAGTGTTAGAATTTGGTCACTAGCGTATACATACGACATAGTGTTGCTGGCAAGAAGCGAGGAGGCCTTAAAGGAGATGATGAAGAGGTTGAAAAGATACCTGGATAAGAACAGGTTAGAGCTGAATGCGGAAAAGTCCAAGGTTATGGTGTTCATAAAAGGAGGGGGAAGGGATAAGGGAGGGGAGTGGAAGTGGAAGGGAAAGGCGGTGCAGGAGGTGAAAGAGTTTGTGTACCTGGGCTTCTTGTTCCGGAGGAATGGTGGAGTGGATGGTCACATAAAAGAGAGAGTCAGGAGGGCAAATGTGGTGATGAGGCAGGTGTGGGGGTTGGGAAAGAAGTTATTCCCAGATGATTTTGGAAGGAGAATGAAATGGTTTGACTGTTTAGTGATGAGTATGCTATTGTATGGAGTAGAGGTGTGGGGGTGGAAGAAAAGTGAAGAGGTAAATAGGACACAGGAGAGGTATGTAAAGTGGACACTGGGGTTGGCAAGGAACACGCCTGATTATATTGTCAGGAGGGAGGCGGGGAGAACGAGTATAGGGATTCTAACGGGGAGTCGGGCGTGTAAATATGAGGAGAAATTTTTGGAAGAGGGGTGAAGTAAGCTGGTTAGGGAGTGTTGGTGGGAGAAGGAGAACAGGAGAGGGAGTGGGAAGATGGAGGTTGAAAGGGAAAGGTATTTTAGAACGAATGGACTGCAGATGGATGAAGTGAGAAGGATGCACGAGGAAGGAAGGTATATGAGTTGGTTAAGAAAAACGGCATGGAGAGAGAGAAGACAGCAGGGGAAGAGAGAATAAGAGAGTCAAGGTTTAACGTGAACTATGTGTGGATTATGCCAAGGGCAAGAGCGCAATATTTATGTGAGATAGTAGAGGAAGGAAGTCAGGAGATTATAGCGAGGATGAGATGTGGTTGCATGGAGGGTTTTAATAGGTACTGGCTCTCTAGGGAGAAGAGGATGTGTGAACTGTGTGGGAAGGGGAATGCAAGAGTGGAGCACTGGTTGGAGGAGTGCGTAGAGGTGGAAAGAAGTGGGATAAGCATGGAGGTATTGATGCATGAAAGGGGGGACAAAAGGGCAGTAGCATGGGTGAAGGGAGTGTTGGGTAAGATGGAGAAGAAGAGAAGGAAGGAGGAAGAGGAATGGAGAAGGAAAGATTGTAAATAGGAGAGGAAGTAGATATAAGTTATCTGTAACTATTGTAAATAGTAGATAAGTATTAGGTATTAGCCGCGGAAGCAGATTTTGGCAATGCGAGGTAATGCGAAAAGTAGGGACATGCAAGCGAAGCGAGGAAGGCAAGGCGATAAGAGCGTGCGGTCTTAGACATAAGGTATGGATCGATGTTAGTTTTTTAAGCGTTAGTTTTAAGAAAATTCTGTAAACATGGAAGTGTAAGCAAGTCAATTTTTTAAGATTTCAAAAGATTTCACAAAGATTTGAGCGACTTCAATAATTTCAAAAATATTATCAAATATTTTTAAAATAATTCAAATATTGTACAAAGATTTCCAAAGATTTCACGAAGATTTCAATGATTTCCCCAAAATTTCACAAAGTTTGCAAACATTTCGCAAAGATTTCAGATAGATTTCCAAGAGTGAAAAAAGATTTCAATGATTTCCCGACGATTTCACAAAGATTTCAATAATTTCACAAATATAATGAGATATTTAAAAAATATTTGAAGTATTTCGCAAAGATTTCCAAAGATTTCAGAAAGATTTTTTAAAGTTCCCAAAAAAGTACATGTTTTAACAAAAAAGTACAGTTGTAAAAATGTTTTCCTTTATTGCAAAAGTTTTTTCCACCAAGAAAATTAATTGTTAACAACAAAAAACGGTTTTGATTTTTGATCAATGTGATGAATTTTCAACTAAAATTATGAATCTTCAACTGAAGTAGTTGAATTTTAGGCCAAAAAGTTATAAAAGTTTCCCATAAAATAGTTCCATTTTTAATAAAAAAGATCAATTATAGTTGAATTTTCATCCAGTAAAGATACATTTTTAACCAGAAATAGAATATTTAAATTTTCGTTTTTAAAAAACTAATTTCTAATTTCAGTTAGAAAAATTGATTTTCAAGAAGGTAGTTACATTTTCAATCAGAGATGAATTTTCAATCGAAACGATGAATCTTCAACTAAAAAGTGTTTAAAATATACTAAGAAATATGTTTTTTCATTAAAATTATTAATCTTGTCGGTGTACGGTTGGTTTTATACCTAGAAGAATTTAAAATTGGGATATCGTAGCAACCCTGAAGAAGGCACTGTTTAATGCGAATATGTTTTCTATTACTTTGACTTATTTTATCACTTAAATTTAGCACCCTTTCCAATTTGAAGCGATGCATTTTCCGCGAAAATTAAACAATGCAATTATTATTTATAAAATCAGAAAATAATTTTTTTAAAACCTAATTCAAAATGCTCATAAATGCTCATTAAATTCTCAAAGCACATAAAGGTCGAGCATATTCTCGAGCATATTCTCATGCTCGTGAGCATTTCTTCGAGCACTTAAACTCTTTAGAACACTAACGACAACGACGATTTGTGAATTTTATTCATGCTCTGATTTTTGAATTAATTTTTTTCTAATCAACAAAATTTATTTCTGACTGTTCATATCCGGCTTCTAAAGTTTCGAGGTGAAACACGTGCGAGGAATTGATGATTGAATAAATAACGTGATGCTGCACGGAGAGAAATGGATGTTTAAACGTAAGATCTAGATGTTCAGAGTGAACATATTTTATGTTTAACTATAGAACAGCAATCTAGATGTTCGAAGTTAATATCTGTAGATATTAAAAAGTGTGATGCTACTCTGTAACATCCAAATGTTCAACTGAAATATGCAAAAAAAATTAAATGATTATGTCAAATAACGGCTGTAAATAATTAAGGAGTTTACTTATTTTTGATCATTTAAGGAATTAATTGATAACTTATTTGTAAATTAAAAATTAAACTTGAATTTTCATACATAAACGAAAAACAGATAAAGGGTATGAAATATCGATCTGATGATACATTCAGTCAAGTTGAGGTTATGTTCAATATTTGTAATTCAGAATCTTCAAAATAAAAACGGGGTAAGTAAGCTGAGAACGAATGATCTGTAATCAGCATGTAAAATTCTATCCATTTTCGATTACTGAAACTCAAATTTTATTTTAAATTCACAAACATCTTGTCAAATATGTTCAAGTCAATATAACCTAAAACTTACGAACATTGTTCCGTCGTGTAGACAGACAAAAGTCGTTCTCCGATTTTAATTAAGGATAGCTAATTTTGATCCTTTGGAAATGTTCCAAAATTGTAATATTCCATAATTGTAATATCGAAAACATAGCCGTGAAATATAGTCGTGAAATTCCAATGCGCGATGCGCATGTGCTCGGATGATTTTAACATCTGAACGTGTTTCAGTTTGACATAAAAATATTTTTACGCCTAACATCTCGAAAAGATAGTAGATGCTCGACATGAATATCTGCATGTTAGGCAGTACAATCTTACCCTTTGAACATTTACATTTAAAAATCCATTTTTCTCCGTGTGACTAAAATTTATTATCTCACAAAGCCCCGCCAATAAAATCCCACTAGGTTACGATCTATGCTCGGAAAGGGGAAAATACAAGTATTTCAAAATAGTATATATGCACGAAACATCAGAATATTCATTAGTCAAGATGTTTTCAGCATTCTTCAATAATCAATTGTTCCCACATTTTATGAAATTCAGAATGCTTTCTGTGTTTTCCACAGCCCTGGTTGTTCTAAATTCAATTGGTAAGTACAGAATAAATTAATACAAATATCATCTTTAAAGTTATTTTAGGTGTACCAAGAAGCACAAAATTACCCGATTTTACACTTGATTAATGAATTTGATAAAAAAGAACATTGCCCAGAGGGAAAAGTCGGATATTAGCCAGAGTTCATGACCGGCGCTGCACCGCGCCAGTTGTAATAGAGAAGAAATACCAGTACTGGATGTTAGTACTGTTTTTTTTTTGTTTTTTTTTTGTTTAAAGAAGTACTGTGCCAACCATGATATGCATTACTGGTGAAATACGGCTGGCTCCACGATCGGCGCAGTACTATGCCGACAGTATAAATATTTAAAAAAAATTTGAAATTCGTTTTAAAATATGGTTCATGTGTTCTAAAAAGTAAATATTCAGAAAAAATTAAATTTTATGTCAATCTTAAATATTGTGAAATGGTCTTAAACGCCAAAATAACTGTGTTTTCTTTTGAATTGAATGTTAATTGAACAATTTCAGATTAGAATTTCGAAAATAAGATCATGTGAAATTCAAAGGAATTAAAATTGTATCATTCCTAATGAAAAGAGTTCAAAATGAAATAACTAAAAAATGTTAACTTTCGAACTTTTATAATTTTTGATTCGAGATATTAAATCTTGTCAATTTTGAATTAAAAGCTAAATTAAATGTTTTATTCTTAAAGTGTCAAGTCGAAAGATTAAATTCTGTAAATCTGTACTAAAGATAAGAATCGTTAGTTAAAAGTTAAGTTGCAAAGCTTACGGAGTTTTTTGGAAGGTTTGAAGAATATTCAGTAATTTCACAGAAATATATTTTTATGGATCCAGCGTTATCTCTACCAAGGCTTGAATTTTTATTTGATGTTAGATACATTGCAAATTAAGTAAAGTAATGTACAGAAATGCTATAAATGATAATGATAATTTTTCACATTCTCGTCCTGATGAGAAGGTATTAGCTTTATGTAAACTTTATCTCAGGGTGCCTAAAGACGTGGAGATTTAATCAAATCCCCAATAGTCAATTTTCACACAAAAATTAATACCTTATCTGATGAGAATGTAAAAATGATTATTTGAAATGACAATAAATTAAATTCATGGTCTACCAGAATTCTAAAATTTCGGTATAAATAGCCGATTCAACGTTCTGGGCTATTCATCACGAAATTTCGTGTTTAATGGCACTGCCCATTAGGGTTGTCCAAAAATGCATTGTGAACTTTTTTTCGAATTTTTATGAATAAGGCTTGGAAATTTGTTCGAATCCCCACAAAAATGAATCCATTTTTTTTTAAACTGATATTTAGAGGTGGCGCACAGTGGACCTTTTTTGAAATTCTGTCTCAAAATCGTAGAACTATGGATCGGAATGACCTAGAGGGATATTTTTTTTCTTTAAATTAAAGAAAAAACCTTCCCGAATATAGAAAAATTATAGAGAAAGTAAAAAAAAAATGGTAACCTTGAAAATCTGTCTTGAAGATGCAATTTTTGGCAAAAAAAAATCGTTTATTGAATACCAAAAACGCTTAGATTTTAAATTTTATGTGCTATACATGTTTTTATATAGATTTTTGCATGCCCAATCCGAATCTGACATGTAAATCATTGTAAGACAAAATCCAAAGTGGCAGAGCGAATATGGCAGACTAAAAAAAATTGTAAAATTGTCGTTGATTACAAATCCAGTTTGAAAATTCAAAATGGCGGATCCAATATGGCGGACCAAAATTGTAAAAGGAAACCGATTTGACTCAAATTCGCTACAACGGGGTTTTTGGGTAGCTGATTTCAAATCCAGGGTCAAAATTAAAAAAATTAAAAATGGCGGATCCAATATGTAGGTCCGCCATATTCGATCCGCCATTTTAAATTTTTTAATTTTGACCCTGGATTCGAAATCAGCGACCCGAAAAACCTCCTTGTAGCAAATTTTAGTCAAATCGGTTTCCTTTTACAATTTTGGTCCGCCATATTGGATTCGCCATTTCGAATTTTTTAATTTTGACCTTGTATTTGTAATCAGTGACCTGAAAAATCACCTTGTAGCAAATTTTAGTCAAATCGGTTTCGTTTTACAATTTTAGTCTGCCATATTGGCTCCGCCATTTTGGATTTTGTCTTACAACGATTTACATTTTAAATTCGGATTGAGCATGCAAAAATCCATATAAAAACATGTATAGCACATAAAATGTCAAATCTAAGCGGTTTTGGTATTCAATAAACGATTTTTTTTGCCAAAAATTCCATCTTCAACACAGATTTTCAAGGTCACAATTTCTTTTTTGACCTTCTCTATAATTTTTCTATATTCGGAAAGGTTTTTTCTTTAATCTGAAAAAAATATCCCTCTAGGTCATTCCGATCCAAAGTTCCACGATTTTGAGACAGAATTTCAAAAAAGGTCCACTGTGTGGCGTAAGCCCCATGAAGTTCAACACGTATTCTCCATAAGAAAAAAAGACGTTTTTGTAAATTTTATTCAGAATCCTCAATATCAGCTGAATCAAGTTGAAAGTCAAAATTTCTAATTAGCCATAGAATACAAATAAAATATTACTTTTCAAATATCACCCCCATAAGTCTGTTTTCTAGGGTCCCAAAAAAACCCCATAAGTGAAAAAATGGCAAATTGTTTCTGATACATAAAACACTACCTTATGCTGATGAAAAGATGTTTACATAAATTGCTTAAACAATTTATTATTGTTTTTAGCAATTTTCTCTTAGAGAAATTTTTACTTGTAGCGAGTTAATATTCAACTGAATATAGCAAAAATAATTGTTTAAAGAAATTACAATTGTCTGTAGCTACCTTCTTCTACATTAATACTAGATAGTTTCGGTTTTTTCTGAATTTTTTAACGTTTGTCTATTTTTCAATTAGAGTGAAGTAATAATTAATTAAAGTTAACAAAAATAATTTTTCAAACAATTTATCATTATTGTTAATAATATTATCTTTGCCTAATGGCAGAATGTTGCTGTTTTCTCTGAAAATTGAACTATCTGTCTATTTTTCACTTGGAGTGACTTTATAATGATTTGAGTTCGGCAAAAATAATTTTTTGAAAAAATTATTATTGTTAATAATTATCTTCACCTATATTATTGCCAGATAGTTAATGGAATAGTTGTTTAAACAATTTATTATTGTTAATAACTATTTTCTCTTTGACAAGTGTTAGAAAGTTGCGGTTTCTTCTGAAATGTTTCACTTTACTTTGCCCTTTTACTTACGAAAAAATGATAAATAAATATTGGAGGGAAACATATTTTAAACAATCACTTTATTTTTCGTGAATATATTTTGCTTGAGTGGGGTTGATATTAAAATATGTTCAATTCCGAATAATTTTTTACGCTTTGCAATAAACTTTTTGTTGTAATTAAAAACAAAACTTGTACAAGTCATTTACACACCTTGTTCTCATTATTTTTTGCTTGACTAAGTAAAAAGTGGGTAAAAATTTGAACATTTCAGAAGAAACCGCAACTATCTTGCATTATTTTTGAAAATTGAATGATTTATTGAGTCAACCTATGTTAAAAATAGACAAATAGTTGTAAATTTCAGAAAAAACGCAACTTTCTAGCATTCAAATTGAATATTATTAAAAATAATAATAAATTGTTTGGACAAATAATTTTGTTAACTTTAATTAATTGTTTAACTCACTCCAAGTGAAAAGTGAACAAAATTTGAAAATTCATAAAAAACTGCAATTTTCTAGCATTATTCTAAGAGAATATTATTAACAATAATATTCAATTGTTTAAACAATTATGTCTGTTAACATCAATGACCTATTACCTCTCTCTAATAGAAAATTGAACAAAAAGTGGGAAGTTTTTTAAAGCACCGCGACTTTCTATCTCCATTCTAAGAGAAAATTGCTGAAAACAATAACAAATTTTGTTTAACAATTCATTTACACATCTAATTATCAGTATAAAGTAGTATTTTGTTTATTAGAAACAATTTGCATTTTAAAAACGCCAAAAAATCATAATTAGCGCCAAAAACTCGCGAAACCCATTTTTTCACTTATGGGATTTTTTGTGGAACCCTATAAAACAGTCATATGGGGATGATATTTGAAAAGTAATATTTTATTCGTATTTTATGGCTAATTTTGAAGAGAAACGTTGAGTTTCAACTCGATTCACTTGAGGATTCTGAATAACATTTCCAAAAACGTTTTTTTTCTCATGGGAAATACGTGTTGAACTTCATGGGGCTTGCGCCACCTCTAAATATCATTTTTTTTTCAAAACAAAAAAACGGATTTATTTTTGTGTGGATTCGAACAAATATCCGGTTATTATTCATAAAAATTCAAGAAAAAAAAATTTAGACCACCCTACTACCCATACTGAAGTTACAAGATTTATAATTTTAGTTGAAGATTAATCTCTCAGGTTTTAAGTTTTCTTTTTGTCAAGAAATAATTTTTTTAATTTTAAATTTGACTATTGATATTAAAGTTTTATTATTTGGTTGAACATCGATCTTTTTCAATTGAACTAGTTTGTTAAAAACTTATTTTTTTGATTGAGGGTTCATCTCCAGATAAAAAAATTGCATGATCATAGTCATGTGAAAAATATTCAAAATACCTTGTACGTGAAGGTGATTATTAGTAGTAAGGTGAGAAAATAAGTCTAAAAATAATTTTTGTTTTCCCATTTTGAGCCGTGACTTGCAAATACGTTATGTTGGTCGAGATGTTGGTTGGAAAATTTAACTACATTGTTGAAAAGTTGAATCACTTTGTTAAAATTTTTTTAAGGTTTATCTCTGTAGTTGAAAAATTATCTGTTTTGTTGAAAATTTAACTATTTTGTTAAAAATTCAATTATTGTGTTGAAAATTCGTTCTTTTAAATTTAAAATGAATTCTTTACTTGTATATTTTGTTGTTGAAAATTGATATAAAAATGTCTCCTGTTCTTTTGCGTTATCTTCTATCATTTACGAAAAAAATTTGAAAATTACATATTTAAGAAAAAAAAATTCTCCATGTCTCAAAAATGGTTTAGACCGCATGATGCTCATAAGATGCCTTTTTTCTATTAGCAGAATTTGTAAAAAAAATATGCGAAAAAATAAAAAGGTGGGGTTTTCTAGAAAATCTTTTTTATTTTTCTCTTTAACTTTTGAAAACATGTAAAAAATATATTTTCTGGAAAACCTCACCTTTTTTATTCTTCAAAATATTTTTGCAAAGTATCTGCTAATAGAAGAAAGGCATCTTATCAGCATCCCCCAAACTAAACCATTTTTGAGGCAGGGAGAATTTTCTTCCCTAAAACTGTAATTTTTTAATTTTCTTCGTGAATGTTAGAAGATCAGGCAAAAGAACCGGAGACATTTTTTATAGAATACCTGGAATTTTTTTAAAGCCACCCATTTTAGGGTGTTCTCTAAAAACAAAAACAAATTTATTGTCATTTGCCGATTATGAAACCTTTTTCAAGGCCATTGATGCTAATTATTTGCAATAGAAACAATATTAAAATAATGAATTATGTATATTTTTTTTATCTCCATTTTGAAACTCTTCGCTCAAATTCTGTGGAATTCACTGGAATTTCCACAATTGGTCTTGAACTTTTTGAAATCTAGTAAAATTGATTTAAATTCCCTTGAATTTTGAGTTTAAAATCGCATCTAAAAACAACTTTGGAAGAGACATTTGTGATTTCGTGAATATACAGGGCATTCTCTCAGAATTCCTCTTGCCCCTATTCCCCTCTTTTCCCCCTTTTTAAAAAATTCTTATTTTTCCCCTGTTTTCAAGAAATTTCACCTTATTCTCCCTTTTCTCGTTTTTGAGCTTTATTGCGAATCGTAGAACTCAACAAGAAAATCCAACTATATTTTTTTAATTTTATTCTTTTTGGTTGAAAAGTCTATTATATTTTTGGTTCAGAATTAATTTTTTTTTTTGGTTGAAAATTCAACTGCTTGATTGAAAGTTGAACTACTTTGTTGAAAAATAATTGTATTGGTATAAGATTGAACCATTTTCAAAAAATTCTTTTTGTTTTTGAAAATTCATAATTATTAACTGAATGTTTACCTATTTTATTATTGGTTAAAAATTGATCCTTTTTAGTAGGAAATTCAAATATTAAAGTTTTCATTGAGGATAATTCATCTTTCTTGGTTGAAAACTCAACTTCTTGTTTCATGGCCACATCTCGCGACATCTCCCTGTCAGTGTCAGTATTAAGAATTAAATATTGATCCATTGCTATTGAAAATTTAAGAATTTTAAATTAGATTAAAATCAAATTCAAAATCTCATTTAACGTCCAATACTCAAGTGAATGTATATAATTCCTGAAAATAAAAACAAGAATCTAACGACCACATTTGGACAACCACCATAAAATGCTCCCATCGTAAAAAAAAAAAAAAAAAAAAAAAAAAAAA
>CAKNYM010042981.1:0-68852 GCA_932195095.1 Andricus curvator | reverse complement strand
AAAAAAAAAAAAAAAAAAAAAAAAAAAAATCTGGACAAAAATAAACAAGAGGAAAGAAAAATTAGAAGGCAACCAACCAAATCCCCATCCTTCTCTTTCTTAATTCATTCGTGTTTTTTATTTCTATTATTATAAAATCGCAATATATTTGTTTTTGCAGAATTAAGCTCGCAAGGCGGGACAATTACTAGAGGTTCTCAGTGCTTTAGTGGTAAGTTATTATTTTTAAGTAAAAAATAAGTGAATAATTTATAATGAATTGAAATTAAATTTTTTTTTAAAACTCCCATTTTGAACTGTATTCAAACAAGAAGAAGGGCATATTGAGAAACTTGTAAATAGGGTGCACCACCTCCACTAAAATAACGTATTTAAAAGTTATTGCGTCTGAATGAAAACATTAGAATTGTTTAAACAATTGATCCATTCCACCTTGCTTTTCATGACGGTATAAAATTAATTAGAATAGAATTAATTATTAACCGAAATCATAAAGAATGAATCAACATTTTCAATAATTAACTTGATCCAAAAAGCTTGCCATTTTTGTGCCGTTTCATTAGTCAAATTTTAAAAGATTACTATGTTATTCACGTAAAATTTAGTTACGAAATGAAATAGACAAATTTTCACTAATTCAGATTTAGATAGAACAGTTTTTCATTCTTTGAAAGTTCAAAATTCACTGTCTACACAGATATTCGTCTTTGAAGAATTTCTTTTACATAAAACCAAATTTTTGCATTTTTCTCGGAAAAATAGGAAAAATTTGGAGTATTAAAAATTAAATTTAATATACTATGTAGCTACCAGGGATGGGAAGTAACTAGTTGCTTTTAACTAGTTACTGTAACCAGTTACTTTTTTTGGTAATGATAGTGGTAACGAAATTACTTTTGTAAGTGAGTAGCGAATTAGTAACTAGTTACATTTTTTTCAGTAACAATAACTATGAAAACCGTTATTTTATTAGTACAGACATTAGTACAGACAATTTCATAAAAAAAAAAAAAAATTTATAATCGCGTGACTCAAGTGTAACCTGGAAATTGGACAGAAAATAAAAAAGCCGGAAGCCTATTCCAAAGATGAGTAGTTTATACCATTTTATATTATTTTGTTGAAGTATAATTTTCTAAAGCTAAAAACTTCAAATAATAATAATACTTTAGGATAGTTGAAAACTCGAAAATTAAACTGATGACGGTTCCCTTGACGCGTTATTTTCAAAGATTCCTAAATACATTTTAAATAGATTTTTCCCTGAAACTTATTATATTGCAGTTCAATTATTATAATTATTTTAATTTTAATATTTCAAGCAGGAAAAGCTTGATATACGTATATAGAATTCTTCTCTCAATTTCAATGATTCTGAATTAATTAGAGGTATTCAAAGGAATTTTCAATTGACTTTAATGGTTTGAAAGGAATTTCAAATCTTTTTTCTTAAAAATGCTGACATGTAAGGGCTTTTTGACAGATTCCAGGGATCAATTTAATGGGTTTTCACTGGATTTTATAATAATATTTTAATATTTTTTCAAAGAATCTGCTCACAATAAATCAAGGACTTCACAGTATTTCAGAGATTTTTAGAAATTCTGGACCGTTACAGTGTTTTTAAGAGATTTCAAGAAATACTTTGAAACAGACGAATATAAAATGTGCTAAGTCTTTGTCGATTTTTCTGGAGACCCGCAGCGTTTACATTTTCAAAACAGGCGAAAATGTAATTTGAAAATTCTCAAGTGCATACCCATAAAATCTCAGTGCACCGTCCACTGTCAATACGTACATACGCGTTTTAGTTAAAGCTAGAAGAAAAAAATATCAATTCGTATCTGAGACTATTCTTCTTTTAAATTATATTTCCATAAAAAGACATTTGAAGTCATTTTCATAAAAATTATTCAAACCGTGAAACTAAAAGTGTAATTTCGAGACTAAGGAGATTTTGGTAGAGATCCTCGAAGACAAGAGTCCGGTCCAGAACAAAATAATTAAGTCGACTTTTCAAGATGAGTACCCATTTAATTACTATTAATTTTTGAGTTTCAAGATATTTCAAAGGACTTTTGATATTTTGGAGAATTTTATAAAATATCAAGGCATTTCCAATTGATTTGGGTAATTTAATGAGATTTCAAAGATTTTGAAATACTTTAAAGCATTCCAAGGGAATTTAAAAAGATTCTACGGAATTTTTCTTTTTCTAAATATTAATTTCAGTAATTTACTGAAATTTTAAAGAATTTGAAACACTCATGATATTTTTAAAGGATTGAATGGCACTTGCAGGAAGTTTCAGAGAAATTCAAGGATCTCTGAAGTCACTTAATTTCCAATTTTTTGTCATTTTTAAAGATTTAAAAACATTTTATCCATGCATTCTGGCTGAAGATTAAAAAATTAAAGCTCTTTTGGTGAAAATTCATGATATCTCTTGAAACCGAACTATTTATGTGCATTGTATATGTAGGTTACGCAGGAACATTTTTCCTTTCACAGTTTTTGAAACACAAAATATCACGGAATTTCATAATATTTGAAATACCCCTCAAAAATCTACTCACATGAATTCATGAATTTCACAGCTTTCCAAAGCTGATGGGAACATATGACCTCCTATCAAATACAAGGCTGCTGAAGGCTGGTGTCCTTCTGAGCATAAATCACCCACCAATTGAGACTCTCGGTTTCCTTTCTCTTACCCCCCCCCCCCTCCCAAGTAACAGAAGTTTTTGGTGGGACTGACGTTACAACTAGACTCTCCATCGCACGACGAATCACTACTTAACTTGAACATGATTTCGACTCGCAAAACAAATTTCGCGCATAAAGATGATAGTTGGGTGTGCAATCTAAACATGAATAATACAAACAATAAAGTAGCCTCGGAATGGACTGAAACTTTGATTGACGAAATGCACACACACGGTAAACGTAAACTAGGAGAAACTATGCTTATGTGTACCTGAGACGAAGAAAAAGGGTTGCGAAAGTAGAAACATAGAAAACGGGGTGTTCAAAGGCGGTTTTGAAATATGGTCAGAAGTGGATAATGAATCACATGGTAGTCAGGGGGTCGGTTTGATTATGAATGAAAAAGCAAGACAGCATCTCAACGATCATGATTTTGTATCACTCAGATTGCTGTGGGCTAGAATGAAGGTAGGAATCAGAAGATTATTCATCATAGCATGCTACGCTCCAGTTGATAGTGATCCGAGAGAAGTCAAAGACGCATTCTGGGACACTTTAAATGATACAATAAGTACTTGCGATCAAGGTGACAGAATAATTCTGCTAGGAGATATGAACGGATGGGTCGGCGTCCAACGTCAAGATACAGATACGGAAAGAGTGCTAGATAAGTTTGGGGATGCAACAAGAAAAAATTATAACGGGGAAAAATTAGTTAGCTTATGCTGCGGAAAGGACCTATTTATTACAAATACTTGATTTCGGCATAGAATGATCCACATGTATACCTGGCGTAAAGGAAATAACCGCAGTATAATTGACTTCGTTATTGCGGATGAAAAACTAAGAGAACTAGTTAAAGATACAAGAGTCATGAGGGGTTCCGAATGCAATACTGATAATTACCTTTTAGTCTCCAAAATAAACCTAGGGCGGGGATGGAGAAGAAAGAGAACTAAACAAACGAAACAAACGTGAATCAAGGTTGAGAATTTACAGAAACCGGAAGTGCGAATAGATTTCCAGAAGAAGATAAATGAACGCATACATCAGGAAACTTGGGTGACACTAATAGATAATAAAAATATAGAGAGCGCTTCAGAGTTGATCAAGGATTTTATTGTTAGGAGTGCGATTGAAGTGTGTGGTACGGCAGTGGTAGGAGGAAGGTCTGGCGATGCATGGTAGAATGATGAAATTGAGGCAGCCGGACAAGAAAAGAAAGAAGCGTACGGAAGAACTTTGAAAATCACAGGTCTTAGCGATGAGGAGAGAATTAGGTTCAAAAATGACTACAGACACAAAAATGTGTCTAAAGAATGGCCCTCTTCCATGAAGAACGTGTAGATCTAAAAACAGTGAGGGTACGTGGGTTAGCTCTCGCATATGACAAGATTGTTATGGCAGAATCAATCGAGGACTTGCAAAGAATGTTGAATAAACTTAATACAATTATGAAGAACATGGGCCTCAAAATTAACGTAAATAAAACAAAAATGATGGTGTTTGAAGGAAAAAGTGAGAAAACAATATGCAGCATTGTCCTAAATGATGAGAGATTAGAACAAGTTGATAAGTACGCATATCTGGGTAGCCTACTCACTAGCGACGGAAAAATAGATGTGGAGTTAGATAGGCGCATGAATGAGGGCAAGAAGGTTATCGGCAGAGCAGGGTCCATTTTCAGAAGTAAAAACATATCAAAAAAAGCTAAAATGGCCATAAATAATTCTATATTTGTACCGACTGTAATATACGGTAGCGAGACATGGACCAGTCAAGAAAAGTCCGCAATGAGACATTTCTCGAAGAATGTGGTACAGGAGAGACACTAATTGACATATGGGAAAGAAATCAGTTAAGATAGTTTGGACATGTTGGAAGATTGAAAGATGAATGACTGTCCAAACAAGTGTATAAAGGTAAAGTAAATGGCAGAATGCCCAGAGGCTTAATGGTATAATAATAATAATAAGAGTATCATACAAACAAAATGTATACGTTAGAATAACTTTCAAATTATTTATATAATATTAGAATATTCATTCTATTTTCAGATTTATAAAAATCTTCTTAATTTTTGTATAAAATTTATGTACATGTTGGAAAGGGATTGATAATCAGTCCAAAATGCGTCGATGATTTTGTAATATAACATCATTATACTGGTAAAGGCCTCTAATTTTTATATTATTATTAACCAGTCTAAAAAAAACTTTTATATGATTGTATTTAATTAATTTTTCTACATTTATGCGATGTATTTCAATGCACTGATTTACAATTAACATGGCAAAAATATATATTTTTTTAAATTACACTTTTCCACATTATTACATTATATTACCAAATTATTTAAACGCTTCAATAACGAGGCATGTACAGAACATGTTAAATTTCTTTGATTATTACCACATTCTAAGTAACAATTTAAGAAAAAGTTGAAAACTTAAAAAAAATAACTTTCTATCATTATTTAAAAAGAGAATATCATTAGAAATAATAATACATTTTTTTGTGGATTTCGACAAACTTGGGAGTGATATTCATGCAAATTCGAAGACAAAAATTTGCACCATCCTGATCCACACACATTTTACATCTACTTTAGTAACATTTGGTTAACATGTAAATATAGGACATTCTAGTATTGTAAAAAATCGAAAAATACGCGCCGCTTTACCCCATTTTACGGTAATTGCTAACATAATATTTTCCAGTGTACAAAAAATGCATAATTCTTTTTTTTCGAATAAACTAGGTGGAAGGCAAGGGGAAAGCAGCAATCCGCATCCTCCGATTCCTTGGGGCGACAACAGCCATCTGTCAAAAGAACATCTTCCTCTTTCTGAAAACAGCTACATTTCTATAATGATTCAAGGGGCCAATCATATTGAAAGTGGACAACTAATCTTTGATCCTACAAACGCCGAATGGATGCGTGACTGGTCGAATGCACCTCATGTGATAGAGGGCGTTGATATACTTAGTCCACTACAAAACGAGCATTTTACAGCAAATCTCCGTCGTTCCGATAATATCAGATTTGATATTACTCAAGAATCCCACTGTTACATAACAGAGGGTCAACATACTTATCATGCAAGATTATATACTGACATCGATGCGGTAGGAAATACCAGAGGTTTTACTAAAATCCGACTACTTGCTCAAAATCCATTTAATCGGTATCGAGTTGAGTTGTGGGTTGGGATTCTACAACGCTTTCCTGGAGGCGTGTTTGTTCCTGGCTGGGTTCAATACGCTGAATAGATATGGTTATCCATTCCATATGCGTTAGGACGGTTTAGAGGAAGACGACGCGACAACCCGTTACCATGGCAATAATAAGGCGCACCGTGTTCCTCTTATGCGTAGCTAGCGCAAGCGCAGTACGTCTACATGCCAAAGTTGAGGTCGCTGAATAAAAACATTATTGTTTGCAACACAGAAAAAACAGAAGATAAACTTTACATCGATTTCCGACGAAAGATTCTTCGCAACAAAAATTAACTTCAAAGGATAAACTTTACACAAATATCGGTTAAACTTTCTTTTGTTTTTCCATGACAAACACATGAATTTTGAAAGACGCGAAGTTGGCTGAACAAAACTTTATCGCTCTAAAAAATTTCCTGCAATAAATTTTATTCTTAGTTTTTTCTGTAAACTGTATCTTACTTCATTTCATTCAGTGATGGGTAAGTTTCTTCTTAAAAGGAACTAGTTATAGTTACCGTTACATCACGAAAAAAGTAACTATTTATCGTTATCGTTACCGATTCAAAATGTAACTTTTTCTTAGTTGCATTCCCCAAAAAAAGTAACTGTCGTTACTTTTTTAGTTACTTTTGTATTTTAGAAATATATATCCAAATTTAATTTTTACAAGACTTTATTCATAACTTACGAGTGATAGTTGTTACACTTTTTAATGCAAATCGTAGGTTAGTCAAGGCCCACATAATATTTCTAGAACAAGAAATATATATATATATACCATTAAACCATTTCCCTTTCAGGGTAGGCGTGACACTACCCGATTCGGGTAGTGTTTCTAGGTTTTTCTTGTAATTATAAATAACTACAAGTGTGGGCTCACCACACCCACGATGTGCCAACAGCACTCATGTCAGTATTCTTGAATGGTCACCCATTCAAGTACTAACCGCGTCCAACGCTGCTTAACTTCAGTGATCTGACGAGAACTGGGAGCTGAATTTTTGAGATCAACAGACGAACTTTTTACAGAAAAGTTGAATTTTGAACCAAACACTTCAATTTTCAACATATTAATCAAATTTTTAATTAAAAAAAATTCATTTTCAACGAAAAAACTAATTTTCATAGACGTTTTTTCAATTTTCAATCAAAGAGATGAATTTTTCACTAAAATTATGAATCTTGAACAAAAAATTAATTTTAAAGAAAGCAGTTCAACTATTAATCAATGAGTTGAATTTTAATTTTGAAAATAATAATTTTAATTATTTACACAGTTGCATTTCTAAATAAAAAAGATTGAAGTTGTACAAAAATAGCTGAATTTTCATGCCTAAGACCAATTTTTCAACTAAAAGGGATGATTTTTTTTACATAAATCCCGAATTTTGAAAAAAAATAATTAATTTTTGAACCAAATGAAAAATTAATCTTCGTTTAAAAAGTAGAATTTTCAATTAAATAATTATATTTTTAGACCAAATGGTGGGATAGTTATTCAACCCAATTTATTCGACTTTGATTCTGGTCTTGAATTTCCTCAATTTCTAATTAACCGGAAACCTATGAACTGTTCAATTTATAAAATGTAAATGTTTAAAATTTTACAGTTAAAGGGCATTTAGTTCAAAACTATAAAATTTTATAACCCTCAGTTTTTATTACTTCAAATGAAAAAAAAAAAAATTATTGCATTGATTAAATTTAATTTTTAAAAATAAAAAATCATTTTAAATTTTCTCAGGAATCTTCAGAAAATATTTCTAATATTATCTCGAAACCTTGCAAAATCCTTGAAAAGCTTTTGTACTTCTTTTTTGGAAAATTACAAAAATCTCCATTTCGTTTTCAATTTTTTGAAATTTGAAATAAATATTAAGTCCACAAACATTGGCAAAAACGTGAGTAGCCGCAAATGTGACGTGCCGCATATGTGACTTGCTGGATATTCCAAGGAATTTTTAAAAGATGTCAATAAATTAAAGGGATTTTAAAAGATTTTACTGTATTTTTGAAATTCCAAGGAATTGGCAAGAGATTAAAAAAATGTCAAGGTATTTGCACAAATTTTTTATATTGCTGGGTATTTTCAAAGATTTTGAGGAATTTTCAAGAGATTTCAATAATTTAAAGAAATTTAAGAAAATTTTGATGCAAACATGGAGACCCCCAATTGGTCGAATGACATTTATAAGAAAGTCAAAAATTTCCGGAAATTTTTTAATATCAAAAATTACGAGAATTTTCCGGAAATTTAAGGTACCCAAAGCTTTTTGGACAAAATCCAAAAATTTCAAAAATTCCCGGATTTCTGTCAAATTGTTGCATTTTCACGCTAAAAAGACGAGTTTCCTACAAAACAGTTGAATTTTCCATTTCAACCACGACATACCAAAAAGACAATTATTCAATATAATGGCTGAATATTCAAATCAAAAAGATAAATTTTCAGCCTGAAATAGAATATTGACATTTTTAGTGAGAAAAAATAATTTTCAACCGAAACAAAAGCGAATTTTCAGTTTCACAAATCTCAATTCTCAACCGAAAAAAGGAATTTCAAACAAATTACTTATATGGTCAATCAAATAGTAAAATTTTCAAACAAAAGACTCATTTGAAGTTTTTATAAGAAATGAGAATTTTATGTAAAGGCGAATTCTGCACCAAAAATATAATAGTAGACCTATTAATTTAAAAAAATTGTTGGATTTTTTCATTGGGTTCTATTAGTTCAGTTGGCATTAAAGCAAAAAACGAGAAAGAGCGAAAAAGGGAATTTCCTTGAAAATTGGGGGAAAAAGGGATTTCTTTAGAAAAGGTTTTATCAAAAACATTTGACAATGTTTTTTTCGCTTTTCAATATTTTTTTACGATTTCGAATATTATCGGCCTACGCCTGCGATGGTAATATCTAGACTATGTGCCATTTGCGGTACCTACATTTTAAATCACTTCCTACCTAATTTAAAAAAAAAATTTGAATCGTATCTGCTCATTTTTTAATGTTGAACGTAAATTGTGAATCGTCTAAATTAGGGTTACCATCCGTCCTGGTTTTTCGGGACATGTCCTCTTTTTTCGAGATCTGTCCTGGTGTCCTGGATTTTTCTTGAAAATAGGCAAAATGTCCTGGTTTTTCACGAAACCAAGATTTTTGACAGCAAATATTTTATACTTTTTATTTTTCTACAATCGCAGTTTTATGTTTCAGCATAATACTGAACGTGACTTTATAGAAGTGACTTTATAGTCGCGGCATTAACGAGCGTGATTATTTTTGACCGTCCTGGTTTTTCACCCGACCCAGATGGTAACCCTATCTAAATACTCATCCCATAATTTGTGATTTCTTTCTAAATATGCTTTTATTGTCATTTTTATTGATCAATTACATCGTTCTATTGAGCTTGCTTTTGAATGTCTAATATCAAATGTTTTAATTAAATTAATGATTGATTTACTTACGTATTCCTTTCCGTTATCTGTAAAAAGAATTGCAGGTGTTCCCTATTTTGAAAATATCCGTTTGCGAAATTCTTTTTCAATTGTTAATAGGGTCATCCACAAAAATTTGTTTTACCTTATAGTTAAGCTTTTTATAAACTTTGACTCCCAAAGAGTTTAAATGCGAAATTGAAACATAATTTTGTTTATATGATAATTTATAATAATTTATTGAAAAGTGACAAAATATGAACCGGAAATATCGATTTTACAAACAAAACATGAGGCGCCCTCATGGCATGAAACACATGGTGTGACGTCACGAGCCGTTAAATCTGAAGAAAATATATGATCAGTTTGATAAAAACAATCAAAATAATTAATCATCAACGTTTTTTTGGCGAAAACGGTTTATTTTTAGGAGTATCAGTATACCTGGATACCTTAAAGGAAGTTAGGATAATTTTCCAAAAGTGATTACACTTATTATAAGTTATTTTTTTGCGAAGTGCTCCAATTTCAACGTTGCTGAGTCTTTAGATGGTCTCTAGGAGTAAAACCGAAAAAATAAGAAAATCATGAATGACTTTAACCCTTTGAAACATTTATTTTCATTTATTTAATTTATTAATTTATCATGATAATTGCGTTAGGCGAATCGTAATATATATGCAATATTGGCAATATTGCATCCAGAAAACCTAACCTCACTTTTTTTATAAGTGCTTTTATAAATACTTATATAAATACTTCTATTGATAAGATTCATAATTACTTTTATAAATACTTTATTTTATAATACCTATTCCGTGAAGAAACGATTTGATTTGGCCAGATTGTAGCTCAAATACATCCCGGCAACCCACATATATAAAACCGTTAAACATAAGTCAATTCCGAGTTTTATGCCACTAAAAAAAACATATATTTTTTTGACTCTTCAAAATAAAAAAATTCATTTATCGTTGAAATGATCTTCGCAACAATATACTGTTGACTTTAAAGATGTGGTAGGGCACATGTCACGCTGAACAATTTTGTACCATTTTTTTCTTTCCTCACGTTTGGGTATAGATATAAATAATTGTCCTGGATTTTTGACAGACGTGCTCTTGCATTGAGGCACGAAACACCAATGGTAGCACTGTTGTTTTTTGCATTTTTATGCAAAAAACGTGAATCGCCCGGCTTATTCACAATCGTTGGACGGCGTGCTACGTCACATCAAGATGGCGGAATGTGCGCGACAGAAATAGGAATTTTAAATGTGTACACATTTTTCTTTTTCAAATATAAATTCGAAAAAAGTTTTTTTTTACACTATGCTGGTATTGTTAGTGATTTTAGAGCATATACTTTAATATGCAAAGATATAAAAAAATTAGTGGATGACCCTATTCTAACTTATTTTCAACATCTATTATTTCTGCCCATTCAGTGAACTTATCTACGAATACTAGAATATGTATTGGTTTCTTGACTTTGACATGGGCAAGGAACCACCAACACAAGTTCCTGCTTCAAATTGGAAAACAGTCATTATTTACACACTTAAACTCAAACTTCGGAGATACTAGGCTGAAACATCCAAGATTTTGAAGTCACTGTCCGGGTGCATCAAAACACCATAACTCTATCGGGCGCTTGGTGAAGCTTATAGTCAATGTTCCGTGCCGTATCTGAAAAATGATTATAAATATTTTGTTCACATGCTGGTAATAAAAATGCTGTATACGTTTTAATATCCAAAGAAACTCACCTTTATCTACACCCAGTTGGCTCTACTATAATATCGCAAATATCTATAGATTTTAATTGTGAACATTCATTTTCATCTGTGCACGAGCCTGTCGTTACTTTCTTGACATACTTTTTTGTAATTGAGTGGTTACGTTTCAAAATTTGACCTGAATTTTGAAAAAACTGAAAAGTGTAACATACAGTAACACTTGATAATCTTCCCCCCACAATAATCCATCACAGAAATATGTACAATCATTCAAACCTAGCTAGAGATAACGTTGGGCCAATTAAGATCTTGTTTGCTCGAATCATTGCTTAAACTGTTAGCTTATGCTGATATAATTTTTTGCACATTGATTTATTCTACGACATATAGGTATACGACGAAATAGAATATAAAATCTGCATGAAATTATTTGTGAGTAACCGAGTCGAGCGACTAGGGATCCTCACATACTTCACGTAGACAGTTTCTTTTTGGTGGGGGGTCAAAGAGAGGGAGTAAAAAAATAAAAATTGGCTACGTGGTATGTGGACAGTCTTCTAGTATATATATGGAAGCATCTCGCAAAAAATTGATTAGTTACGAAGTTTACGACTGTCGAATCTACTACAATAAAAAATGAAGATCGCGGCTGGTACTGTATTCTTCGGTTTATCCGTTTTCCTTAATTCTTTTGGTAAGTACATAATAATTGTTGATAATATCATATCGTATCTATAATTTTAAGTACATTTTTAATAGAAGCTCGAATACAAGAATGAAAGTTATATATAGAAACTCGATTGCTGGGTAACATTTCGATCTTCATTTAAACAATAGTAGCATATGGAAATAACGCGCTTTGTTTCTTTAACTTTTTTCAATTTAAAGTAAAAGTACACTTAAAAGTAAACATTTGTTTAATTTTGAATAATTACGGTTTTCCCTTCGTTGAATTGAAATAATGATCGGATTCATATTTTTTCTTCAATTCGAAAAAATTTGATTCAAATAAAGTACTACTTTGTAAAGATATCTAAATTTGTTCAAGGCTGCATATATTAATTAAGAGAAGATTATAGAAATGTGAAACGTGGCAAGTAGGAAAGTTCCAAAAAAGAATGCGATTGTCTAACAATGTAAACATGTTCAGCTTTATTGAAACAGTGAGAAGGCAATATTTATACTACGTCACCACCACTTACACGGCCGCGGCCAGGGGGGGGGGGAGTCAACAGAGTTTGATCCCCCTACTAAAATTCTGGAAACATATACATAATATATATACTTTGCTAAGTGTGGGCAACTTTTCACTAATTCATAGTAACTGGAATTACTAAAGAATTAATCAATATTTTCACTAATTGACGTTTGTAAAATGAACTTGTGATTTTTTTACCATTCCTTCAGGGAAACGTTCATTAATTGCGTGAGGATGATTTTTTTAATTTTACACTACCTCCGTCCGCTCTTTAGAAATTACAAAAAATTTGAGGAAATTGCCAGTGGCGGATTTCCCATATACAGTACATAGGCTGCAGCCTAGGGCGACGAATTTTTGGGGGCGGCAGAATTTTCCTGCGATAAATAATTCAAAACCTTACATAATTCATCTGATGCATTTCAATTTTACCGCGCATAATGTTCGACTTTCTTACATTTATCTCTTCCGCGGAAAAAAACAAGCAAATAAAAGCGCTACACTACAGGCAATATTTGAGATTACTGTGGATTCAAAATCGAGTAGTTGATTTCTGTTAGCCTAAGGGCGGCAAATTTCTGTTAGTCTAGGGCCGGCTAAATCCGCTTCATCTCCTAATAATTCTTTAAAAGAGTCTTTAAAGCGTCTAGTATTCCGTCTGTATCATATAGAATTTCGCCCTTGCTATTTCTCATACTGACAAACTCTGTACTTTTACTTCCCTTCGTCCATTTATACAATAGTTTCTTGCTTCCTTCAAAGTCGTTTTGTATTTTCTTATCTTCTTCTGTTCTGATTTCATCCTTAGTTTTTTGGATTGGTAGTTCAACTTTCCTTTTTTTGTGTCTGTAATCATTTTCAAGTATATTTCTCTCCTCATTGCTAAGACCTGTGATGTTCAACGTTCTGTCGTACGCTTCTTGCTTTTCTTGTCGGGCTGCCTGAATTTCATCATTCCACCATACATCACCAGACATTCTTCCTACAACCGCAGTACCACACACTTCAGTCGCACTCCTAACAATGACATCCATAAACAAGGCTGATACGCCCTCTATATTTTTATTATCTATTAGCGCCACCCAAGTTTCCTGACCAATGCGTTCGTTTATCTTATTCTGGAAAGCTACTCGCACTTCCAGTTTCTGTAAATTTTTAATCTTGATTCGCGTTTGTTTCATGTTTTTCACAATTTTTTTGGTTTTCCTTTTCCCCGTCCCTGGCCTAAGTTTATTTTGAAGACTAGAAGGTAATGATCAGTATTCCATTCAGAATCCCTCATGACTATTTCCTCTACAGGTGTACATGTGGATCATCTTATGCCCAAACCAAGTATTTGTAATGAATAAGCCCTTTTTTAAGCATAAGCTAACTAATCTGTCTCCGTTATCATTTTTTCTTCTTGGATCCTCGAAATTACCTAGCACCCTTTCTGTTTCCTGACGTTAGACGCCCACCCATCCATTCATATCACCTAGTAGAATGATTCTTTCACTATGATCGCAAATACTTATTGTATTATTTCAATTGTCCCAGAAGGCGCCTCTTACTTCTCTCGAATCACTATCAACTGGGGCATAGCACGCTATGATAAATAGTCTTCTGATTCCTACTTTCATTCTAGCCCACAACAATCTGGGAGATACAAAATAATGATCTTTGTGATGCTGTCTTGCTTTTTCATTCATAATCAAACTGACTCCTTGACTACCATGTGATTCAATATTTACTTCTGACTATATTTCAAATCTGCCTTTCAACACATCTGAGGAATTTTCAAGAGCACTAAAAAGTTTTAAGAGATTTCCAAATACTTCAAAGGCCTTTAAATATTTTAGGGTATTTGAAAATATTCCAAGGAATTTTCAAGGGATTCAAGTCGTTCATTTTTAATTTAAATACTAAAAAATACATTTTGTCTTCGAATTTGGCGAGTTTGATTTTGGTTAAATGAAAGAAATTATGTTAAAGAAGCGGTTTGTTTAATGAAAAAAATATATTTATCTAAGTGTGAAATGAACGACTCAGCGCGTTTTGGTTGTGTACTATTAGAGAAGAAATTATTTTTAACGTCAATAAAGCAAGTTAAAATAGATAAATTGTCTGAATAATTCTTGCTTTTCTCTCAATATGAATCCTTCTTCTTCTTTCAATAAGTCTGACAATGTTACACGTTCATGTTCTTTTATAAAAAACAGGAAACTTTTTAGGCACCCAAAAAAATTTTTGACTCTGCAAACCAGAAATTGTGAAATATTTGTTTCAGTGATCTGTTTCTAATTTCTGATATCAAAAAGAGCAAATCATGATGCGATTAATTTTAAACCACAAAATATTGAATAGTCAGTATTAAGAATCAAATATTGATCCATTGCTATTTGTTCTCACAGAATTAAGCTCACAAGGCGGGGCAATTACTAAAGGTGTTCAGTGCTTGCGTGGTAAGTTATGATTTTTAAGTAACTCGTTACAGGCACGTTAATAAAAGAAGTTAATTCAAGTTCCCTTCTTCCTTGATTTTTGAAGTTCAATTAAATAATGCAAAAAATAACTAAATAATTTAAAAAAAAAAAACTCCCGGTCTTAGTGTTTTTCACTATCATATAAACTATGTTCTATAATTTTTCTTTCAAATAGAGATTCAGAGAACCAAAATTCATGAGAAATGATTTGTCTCAAGCTGGACAAATTTTTATATTATTAATTTCGCTGTTTTATGTATCAAAATCATGAGTTTTAAATATTGCGTGTAAATCATTGAAAAATCTAGAACAGTGTTCCTGCGAAAATCTTCAAAATAAAATCAAGAGAAAATCCTACTAGCTGCTTAATAAAAACATATAAATTTATTTAGGATTATATAAGGTATATTTTAGTTTAAACAATATGACAGGAATACGAAACGTAGCAGAAATACGAGACGTGGGCAAATCGCAAAGTTTGATAAAAGAGCGCGATCGTGTGATGATGATAATGCAATATTGTGAAACTTGTTAATACGGGAAGGCTACGTAAAAATGGAAAGATTATAATTATTTACATAATTAATTTATTTCGCCTTACATTCTTATAAATGAAAGCAATTATGTGCCATTTTCAACAATATCAGGCTTTGTAGCACTAATACGTTGGGTGGTGGAGAATTAAAAAATTCCAGTAGATCTTACACTGATCATTCTCCACAACGGACTCGAGTTCCCCCTGGGCGTACGACAAGACAGGCAATAGATCAACACCATAGAAGTGCCTAAGATGGTAATATAACATATAAAAGATAGGTCACTTGAACACCATCCTCGTTTTCATGTATTCGGAACCCAGGAGACATGCTATTTAGTGTTTTCCTCAATGGGTTCAACGCCAAACAGAACCACAATGCACTAAAGGAGTCTCCTTGAAAGATACCCGTCGTAATGCATATTAATCTAGTTATCCTTGGTTGTCCATGGTCGAAGTACTTGATTCTTGTATTCCAAAGCATCATCGCATGACTTGTATTTTGTATATTTTTAAGACTTCAAGCAAATAGTCATGTGGTACGGAAGGAAACGCTTTCTTGTAGTCAATGTATGTCATGTGCAAGTTTCTTTGATGTTTACGAGCTTGCGTCATGGCAACAGCGTTTATGGTGACTATATCTTTACTGCTGCGCGAGTTTTTACAACATCCCTTTTGTTCTTCTGTTAGGATCTCATTCTCGTTGCAGTGAAAATATATCTTATCTGCAATGATGGCTGTAAGGCATTTATAAACTGTTGGAAGACAGTCTATCGGTCTAAATTCAGAAGGATTATAAGCGTCTGGTTTTTTAGGCAACATTTACGTAGTACCCTTGAGCATAAAGCCGGGCATCAAATCTGGGTGTTCGTTGATCTTCTGAGAACACCTTGCCGACGCAGGATGTACTATTTTCAGGTACTTGTACCAAAAGTTGTGCACCATGTCTGGACCTGGAGCTTTCTCGTAACTTGCCCTATTCAAAACCGTTAAAACATCTGAAGCTGTCGTGTTTGTCAGCTCCATTTCAGGGTTATTGCTAGCTCTTGCTTACTCTAGCTGGAACCACGCAGTGTCCAAATTACTTATGTTAGTTTTTCCCCAAACACCCGACCAGTATTTAATCATGTATTCCAATTGAGGAACTTCTGTGTCTTGCTGGTTATTTTGCTTTACACTCAGTTCACGATAGAACCTTCTTTCATCTGCCTGAAAGGTTCGATTTTGTTGCCTTCTTGCACTACTCTTCTTTTACTGACGCATTCTAGCAGAAAGGACATCAATTCTCTGCCGTTGGGAGTCTATAATCTCATCTAATATTGCTGGTGTCAATGTTTTGATGTACCGAAGGTGGATGATTTTAGCAACATGGTGTATCAGCTTTCTGGTTCTGATTCCTTTTTTATATTGAGTTAGTCGATCCAATTTGCACCTTAATTTGCTGACATCCATACCCAACCTGATCTTCCATGGTGGATCTCGCTCCCTTCCTAGGGCAAAGACTGCATTAGTAAGCCTAGTTCTGCGGCCCAACGTTCTAACGGCTGCCACAGCTGCACAGTATAGAAGAGTTTGCACCTCTAACGCAGTTTGTGTTGTGTTCAAATGCAAAGGTGAAAGCTTGCTGTTCAGCTGTTCTATTAGTGCACGCAGATCATTTGTGATGTTCATCTTGGACAGAGAATGCCTTTGTGTTGGTTCTGTGTGTCTGAAATCTAGTAAAGAATGACCAAAATTCCTTTCAGGGTGCCTTAGTTTTTCTGGGATTTCACTGTTCAGTGTATCGTTATTAATGTCCGGATGTGGTTCTCGTGGATTCGGTACTGGATGTTCATTATCCCTATCACCTATACCTTCAGCTTCGATCAGGTCTTCGTTGTCCACATCTTCCAAGGGAAGTTCATCAATAGGAAGCTGCTGTTCCAATTCCATTTCGATGGCAGCTATTTTAGCAGCCGAAAGCCATCTGTTTACAGATATTGAGCTTTTTTGATCTGCCATATTCTTCTCATTCATTCTTGTGGCTAGTTCTGGGAACTTAAATAAGAAGAGTCGATGATGTTTTCTCCTTACACTTTGCCCACTTTTCTTTGCCAAAAAATAAAAGCGTATTACATCCCTGTTCATATGGTATATCCATTTTTATCGCCTTCTTGGTTGTTGATTCTCGGCTTCTAGCTCTGCTTGTATTAGGCCATTTATCTCTGGAGAATGTGGTGGTGCTGGATCATCACCAGGTTGAGGAAGAACATCAACTGCCGCTGCTTGTTCGTGTGACTCGGATCCCTCTAACTGATGTTCATTGCCGTCGTTTTTCCACGCTAAATCAACCTGCTGTTTAATCTCCATTGCTTGATCTTTTGAGATGTGTAGATTATTCCTGATGTCCTTCACCTTAGCGATAAGATCTCTTAGTGCGACTTTCTCTATTTGAGGATACTTTGCAGCAAATTTCGTTCTAAAATTGTATTCATTTTCGCGTGAGGTTTCAAACTTTGGACTTTCATAATAGAGACGCACCAATTCCCCATTCATTGTGGTATCTCACTTGATGCTCTTCCACGGTATTTCTGTTGAAGTGGTTGGCTGCAAATAGCTAACGCTAGCCAAAGCATCCTCAGCAGGCACAGTTGATGTTTCACTGCTTACCGTATGTCGCAGATGCTCTTGCTGGCCAAGTGTTTGATTAGTCAGATCTGCTTGACCATCTCGCAGCACACCATCACCTCCGTCCCGCATGCTGTGGCCCCCAGCGGTGGCTCCAGGGGCGCCCCGGCGATCCTCGGGAAGCGAAATCCGTTTCAAAATTTTCAAAAGACTCTCCATTAAAATTTATGGATCTTGGTGTTCCTCTTAGTCACTTTCCTCTCCATTCTCTGCCTGTCTGGAATGGGAAACCCTGTCAGTAGCAATGCTACAGCCAACATAGCCGTCAAATTCATGAGAGGAAAGCTCATTCGAAAAAAATGTTGCACTAATCTAATCCAGAAAAATTTTACATCTACTTAGGAACCTTTGCTAAAAATGTAAATATAGGATATTCTCGTATTGCAGAAAATCGAAAAATATGCGCCGCTTCGCTCTGTTTTACGGTACCTGCTGACAAAAAATGAATAATTCTCTTTTTTTGCGAATAAAATAGATGGAATGGGAAGCAGCTATCCTAAGATTCCTGGGGGCAACAACCGCCATCTGTCAAAAAAACGTCTTCCAATTTCTGAAAACAGCCACATTTCTATAATGATTCAAGGGGCCACATATATTTTAAGTGGAGCACTAATCTCTGATCCTACATACGGTTCATGGGTGTATAACTGGTGGACTGAACCTGGTATGGAAGAGCGCGCTAGTGTATTCAGTCCAAAAAAAGAAAAGCATTTTAAAGCAGATCTCCATCGTATCAATAATGTCCGAGGTAATGACCCATTTGTTAATACTGAAGAATCCCAGTGCTATATACGAGAGGGTCAATATACTTATTATGCAAATCTATATACTGATGGCGATTCGGTGGGAAATCGCCATGGTTTATCTATAGTCCGAGTAGTTGCTCTGAATCCACATGATGAGAATCAACGGAAGTCCTGGGTTGGGATTCTACAACGTTTTCCTAAAAAGATGCGTGTTCCTGACTGGGTTCAATAGGTATGGTTATCCATTCCATATAACCTGCAGGTGCTACCAGTAATGTTAATATGATTATCGTCGAATAAAAATATTATTGTCTGCAAATTTATCTCACTTCATTTTATTACAATCCCCTCAATGTCACGCATTATTTTACGAACAACTAAATTTTGTTGAAAAATTATTTTCAACAACGTGTTTGAATTTTCGACCGAAAAATGGAACGGATTTTCAACAAAACAGTTAAATTTTCAATCAAAGAGAGAATCCTTGACCAAATTTTTAACAAAGAAGTTTATTTTTCTGCTGAAGAAGGCATAACAAAACATAAACTTTTAAAACCAAAAAAAGCAATTATTAGCCAAAAATGGAAAAGTCAAAGTATGAAAAAAAATTAATTTTGAATAAAAAAGATGAATTTTCAACTAAGAAGATACAAAAAATTACGAATTTTTAACACATTACATAAATTGTCAAACAACTAATCACATTTGGAAACAAGAAACGATAACTTATTGACCAAAAATGGAATAGTTGGATTACAAAAAAATGTCTATAAAAAAATTGGATTGTTGGATTTTGAACCAAACACTTCAATTTTCAACATATTAATCAAATGTTTAATATTGAAAAAAAAATTAATTTTCAACGAGAAAACTAATTTTAATCGACGTAGTTTAATTTTCAACCAAAGAGATGAATTGTCCACTGAAATTATGAATCTTGAAGACAAAATTAGTTTTAGAAGAAGCAGTTCAACTGAGCTGAATTTTCAACTTGAAATAGAAAAAATTTAATTACCTACAGAGTTGCATTTTTGAATAAAAAATATTAAATTTGTGCAAAAATAGATGAATTTTCATACCAAAAGGACGCATGATAAATAAAATAGATAAATGTTGAACCAAACAAAATTTTTTATGTATGACAAATTTTCAACTAAAAAGAATTTTTTCACAAAAATCTTGAATTTTCAACAAAATAATTAATTTCTGAAGTAAATAATACCATTTTTAACCAAAAAAGATGAACTCTGAACCTAGACTGTGAACCCTGCGTGGATTTTTTAATCAGAAAGATGAATTTTTCATCAACGAAAAGAAACGTATTTTCAACTAAATTGATGAATCTTGAACTAAACAAAATTTAATTTTCAACCAAATACACGAATTTCAAACTGAAAAGATAAATTTTCTACCAGTAATAAAGTAGAATAATTTTCAGTTAGTGAAATAAATTTTCAAAGGAAAAACAAACGAATTTTCAACAAATGAATGTTTAACCATAGAAATTAATTTTTAACCAGAAAGATGAAATTTCAACTAATGAGAGTACTATTCTACCAAAATAACGACGGATTTTCAACAAATAGTTAAATTTTCACCGAAAACAGATAAATTTCCAACTTAAAATAGAACAGTTACATTTTCAGTAAAAAAAATAATTTTCAATAAAATTAAAGTAAATTTTTTAAGAAATAGTATAATTTTCAACCAAGAAGATTAAATTTCTATCCAAAAAGATAAATTTTCGAAAAAAAATGAAAGTTATATTTCCAGTTAAAAAAAATTATTCTAAATAATAAAAATCTCATTTTCAACCAAAAAGATCAATTTTCAACCTATAAGATGAATTTTTAACAAATTACATCAATTTTCAACCAAATATTTGAATTTTTCAAGGAATTTTCATCCAAAAGGATGAATTAGTCACCAAGAAGATTAAATATTCTGCCACAAAATTTGAGTCTTCAATAAAATACAGGAATTTCAAACCAGATATTTGAATTTTCAACTTAAGAAAATAAATTTTGAACCAAACGTGTACAAGATAAATTTTTAGTAAAAATAATTTATTATCATATATAAAACATAATTTTCAACAAAATAATTGAATTTTGAACAAAAGAAGGGGATTTCAACTAAAATGATGAATCATCAACCAAATAAATAAATTTTTAACAAAGCAGTTCCACTTCCAACTAAGTAGTTGAATTTCCTACCAAAAAATATGAATTCTCAACGAAAAACGTGATATATTTGGACCACAAAACGGATTTTAATTTTGTACCAAAAATAGTTGAATTCAATCAAAAAAGATGAATTTTCAACAAAATAGTTTAAATCGTCAACCAAAAGAGATTAATTTTCAACCAAATATTTGCGATTTTCAAACATAATAATAAAATTAATTTCAACTTTAATTTATTGAAAATTCCCTAACTCTGTCAGGTTTTCCCTGACATTCCCTGACCTTTCTGTCACTTCTGCCTTGACTCACTTAAAAGATTTTACAAGTTAATGATGCACATTTTGCTTTATAATTCAAATTAAATAATATTGCAATGGGAAAAATTTAATGAAGAAACTAAAATCATAGACATTAAAAATTATTCAAAGGAAGATATCGCAGATGAAATGTGACAGTTTTTAAAGTTATGTTGCGAATCCGATGTTTTCGACTGCGCATGCACAAGAAGCGCGGGACTATTTAAAATGATATAATATACACTTGCAATATTAGGTTAATATTAAGTTTTTTCAAGAAGCTAGGTATGCCTATAATTCAATTCATTTTGTTTTAAAAAAGAACAAAGAACGTTTGTTAATATTTATCTGTATGACTACTCATATTATTTATTGATTTCAAAAAGGCCCGCGCTTTTCGACACATGCGCAGTTGAAAACGTCGGCACCCGCCGATTGCCATCTATCGGATATTTGCAGTAAAGCATCAACAGATTTTGTTCGAAATGACCATCCATCTGTTCCATTAGTGTTCAATAAATCGGTGCATCAAATCATTCATAAGAAAGCAGAATTGACTTCAATCTTAAATTAATTTTTTTCTCATAATATTTGTGAGTGTATATCCGGCTTCTGAAGTTTCGAGGTGAAAACATGCGAGGAATTGATGATTGAATAAATAACGTGATGCTGACTGAAATTTGTCATCTGACTAAGCCCCGCCAATAAGATCCATCCAGGTTGCAAGCTATGCTCGGAAAGGGGAAAATACAAATATCCCAAAATAGCATATATACACGAAACATAGGAATATTCATTAGTCAAGATGTTTTCAACATTCTTTGACAATCAAATGTTCTCATATTTGACAAAAATCAGAATCCTTTCTGTCTTTTCCACCGCATTTGTTGTTCTAAATTCAATTGGTAAGCACAGAATAAATTACTACAAATATCATCTTTAAAGTTATTTTAGGTGTACCACGAAGCACAAAATTACCCGATTTTAAACTTGATTAATGAATTTGATAAAAAAATCCCATTGGTAATTACTGCATTCACTCACCCCCCCCCCCCCTGGTTATACAGAAATTGCGCCGGATTCAAAAACCCTCTGAGTCATTTTGACAACAGTGGGGAAAGTAAGGGTTAAATGACAAAAACAAGCTTATAAAATCTTTCTATTCAAAAATACTTTTTAAATAATTAATTGCAACCTTAATTACCAGAAAAATGTTTTTACCGACTTGAAAAAAATTTAGCTTCGATTGTGCTATTTACACACATTATTTGTTCTATCTATGACGATATCATACATACGAAGAACAAAGTTTATACAAGGTTTATTGTGAAATAAAGGAAGAGAAATGAGAATGTAATTATGGTGATAAGGTTTAACTGACTTATCTATAAATTATTTTACTCCATACTGAATTACAAAATAACTGTTTTTTCATGTGAATCAATTGAACAATTTCAGATTGGAATTTCGAAAATTAGATTATGTAAAATTCAGGAAATTTCTAGGAGTAGCACTTTGAAGATCTGTCAAGGATAACAAATTAGAATTTTGTATTTTTATTTGAAATTGTTTTATTCTGTGTGTGACAGATTGTATGTTAGAGATGTTACAAAATTAGGATTCTAGTATTTGAATGTTAACAGTCAGGGCAATTAAAAAATTGGTCACAGTAAAGTTAGGAAATCTTTCAAATGAAAAATGAAATCAAAATAAGAAATTGATGTTTGTAACAAAAATTCCAGCTTTCTGTTGAAAGTTTAACTATGTTGTTGAAAACTCAAGTATTTTGTTAAAAACTCATCCTTTTTGGTCGCAAATTCATCTGTTTTGTTAAGAATTCGTCTATTTGGACAAAAAGTTCTCGCTTTTGGATTAAAAATTCACCGTTTTTGTTCAGAATTGAACTGTTTTCGGAAAAATTCAATTATTTTCTTGAAAATCGAACTGATTTTGGTTGAAGTTTCATGTTCTTCGTTTGAAATTTGATTATTTCTTTGAAAATTCAATTGGAAATTGAAATTAAATTAGCTTTAGTAGATTTGAAAATTTAGGGCATAACAAACCTTCCTCTATGTGGAAGCAATAGGGGGGGACGAGACAACAACCAAAAATATTTTTTTTCGGGAGCCTCTAATCCCCAGTTACATCAGCATGCCACATCTCGTGACTTCTCCCTGTCAGTGTCAGTATAAAGAATCAAACATTGATCCATTGCTATTTGTTCTTACAGAATTAAGCTCACAAGGCGGAGCAATTACTAAAGGTTTTCAGTCCTTGAGTGGTAAGTTATTATTTTTAAGTAACTCGTTACCGATACGTAAGTGGAAGAATTTAAGTTAGGTTCCTTAAAAGTGACTTTGAATTTAGCCCCCCCCCCTTCATTCTTGAAGTATAATTAAATGTTAAAAAAGAACTAAATAATTGATGAAGAAATAAATAAAAAATTGAGAAAAAACTCCCGGTCTTAGTGTCTTTCACTATCATATAAACGATGTTTCATAAATAATAATGACATGACACGGCAATATTAACATTCAGGCAGCGTCAGTTATTCCGAAATTTTCCATAAGACTAGCCAGTTGTATTACGGAATTTTTCTTATGAATATTATTATTAATACAAACCTTAATGTTATGCTTATTTTGCACTTTGACTGAGCTGATCCATGAAAAATATTCGGTACGAAAATTTGCGTAAAATTAACCCCGGACGAAAAATTCTGTAATACACAGGTAGCCATTACTAACGATTCGAAAGCCAAATCTTTGAATCACGTCATATATCGGGTATGACATATTTGATCTCAATGATTTCAAAAATCTGACGCGACAGAAGCATTTTTTTTCAAATTGAGATTCAGGGAACCAAATCTATGAGAAATGATTTGTCTCTACCTGGAAAAATTTCCATATTATTAATTCTGCGGTTTTATGTATCAAAATCATCATTTTTAAATCTTGCGTTCCAATCATCGAAAAATCCAGAAGAGTGTTCTTAAAAATCTTCAAAATAAAATCAAAAACGAATCCTACTGATTGAATAGTAAATATAGGTAAAGTCTAGGATTATGTAGGGTATGTTTTTGTTCAAACAACATGGCAGGAATACGAAACGTGGCAGGAATACGAGTCGTGTCAAATAACAAATAGAAAAGTTTGATAAAAGAGCGCCATTGTGTGTCAAAATGGAAAGATTAGAATTATTTACATAATTAATTTATCTCACCTTACATTCTTATAAACGAACGCGATTGTGTACCATTTTCAACTGTATTGAAACAAGTAGAAGGGCATATTGCGAAACTTGTAAATAGGGTGCATAATCTCCACTTAAATAACGTATTCAAAAGTTACTGCGTCAAAATGGAAGGATTAGAATTATTTAAACAATTCTTCCATTTAACCTTGCTTTTCATGACAATATAAAATTAATTAAAATATAATTAATTAGTAACTGAAATCACTAAAGAATGAATCAACATTTTCGCTAATTGACTTTATTCAAAAACCTTGCAATTTTTGTGTTGTTCCATTAGTGAAATTCTGAAAGATTACTATGTTATTCATCTAACATTTAGTTATGAAATGAAATAGACAAATTTTCACTAATTCAGATTTAGAAAGAACAGTTTTTTATTCTTTGAAAGTTCAAAATTCAGTTTCTATACAGATATTCGTCTTTAAAGAATTTCTTTTACATAAAATCGGATTTTTGCATTTTTTCTCGGGAAAAAAACGAAAAATTTACTGTGGTTCAAACTGAATTCAATATTCTATGTACCTGCATTAATTTTGTTCAAAAGAATTTATTTTTCTATTTTTGTGAAAAATATCCTTATTTCCTCTGTTCTTAGAGCATTTTTGGGCTGAGATACCTCTTATCAGTACAGTTGCAAAAATAGTTTCTTAGCCTTTTATGGTGAGTCCCGACGAGGAGGGTGGGGGAAGGGGACTGACACAAAAAATGCGTGCAATACGAAATTTAAAACATTTTAGTCCCTGAGTATTTCTTATATGATCGCAATCGTTCCTCACTATGCTTAGCTTAAACTGCAGAACATTCTCCCGAAAACAAACTTCAGAAGCATAATAAATATAAAATAATTGTGGTTATGTAATAGAAATAGGTCAAAAAAGTGTGAAAAAAAAGTTTTTATGGATTATTTTCAACTGGATGACACATCGTTTACTACGCTTTTATTTTCGAGCAGAACATAATTTCTTTATTGCATGTTAAAATCGTTACATATTGTTCTCATTTTCTTATTTTTATTTGAAACTACTTACTATTTCGTAATTTATGTGTCTGGGTTAATCAGTATATAAACTGAATTCAATAAGACATGGCTGAAAATATTTTCAAAAATTGCGTTAGATATGGTTGGAGGAGGTCCGAACCATTTTGTTATGTTTTGTTAAGACTAAGAATTTTCGTAGTTGTGGGGGTATGATAAAAGTTTGTTTATATTTACAATACCTCTATTCCAATTATGTAATTGTATAAAATATTTGTGATGTTGTGGAATGAGTATCTGAATTCAATTTTTAAAATTACATATCATTAATTCATTATTACATGATCAATTTTGTTAACAATATTGAATTACATAAATATTGAATTTTACTTTTTTCAATTAAGTAACATAAATTGATTAAACTGATTATTTACTTCAAGGTTATGTAGTTAGTTATTGGCTATAATTTGTACAATAAATGTATAATTATATTTAAAATACCTCTTTTTCAATTATATAATTCCCTCAAATGTTTGTCATGTGGTAAAATCAGTATCTGGATTCAATTGTCAAAATTATATGATGCATATGTTTTAATTTTTTCTGGAATTAGTTTAAAATTTTATTAATAAATCAAGTTTTCAGATTTGGAAGTTCATGTCTTCAGTTTTGAAATTTCAAATTGCAGAATTATTTACTTTACGGTTATATACTTCAATATTGGCTCTCATTTGTGTAATAAATGTGTAATTATTTTCAAAATACCTCTATCACAATTATAACATTCGGAACATTCGGATATCAAAACATAATAAAATTGTTGCACAAGACGCTAGTCATAACCTATACTTTCATTCTTTTACTTTAATTATTATCTCACTGAGTAAAAACTGGGCAAAAAGTTAAAAATTGTAGAAAAATCACAACTGCCTAGCATTACTATAGGAAAAAATAGTTATAAACAACAATAATTTTGGTAAGACAATTATATTTGTTAAGCTTCAATTATTGCCACATTCTAAGTAAAAAGTTAGGAAAAAGTTCATTCGAAGAGAATATTATTAAAAATAATAATAAATTTACTAGAAACTTATTTTTGTTAACCGGAAATAATTATTACATTAATCTAATTAAAAAGTGGACCAAAAGTGAAAAATTTGAGAAAAAACTTCACCTTTCTTGCACTAATTTAAGAAAATATTATTATTAATGGTAAAATTGCAAAAGATCGAAAAATACACGCCGCTTTGCCCCGTTTTACGGTACTTGCTGACATATAATATTTCAGTGTAGATTAAATGCATAATACTCTCTTTTCCGAATAAACTAGATGGAAGGCAAGGGGAAAGCAGCCATCCGCCATCTCTGATTCCTGAGGGCGACAACAGTCATCTGTCAAAAGAACTTCTTCCTTTTCCTGAAAACAGCCGCATTTCTATAATGATTCAAGGGGCGCAACATACTTTAACTGGACCAGTAATTTCTGTGCCTACATCATGGGGATGGGTGCAGGAATATTATAATCAACTTAATCCTGTGGTAGAGCGCGTTGATATATTTAGTCAGAAAAATCAAAAGTACTTTAGAGCATTTCTCACTCGTTTCACTAATATCCAATTTGATAATAAGGAGGAATCTCACTGTTACATAACAGCGGGTGAATATAGTTATTATGCAAAACTATATACAAGGATGGATATGATGGGCAGGCTCGAAGGTTTTACTTTACTCAGAGTAACTGTTCAAAATCCACTTGATGGGAAGCGAAATTTTTATTTTGGCATTCTACAACGCGGTCATAAACACATGCATGTTCCCGACTGGGCTAAACACTCTGAATAGGTACAGTTATGAATTCCATATAACATGTAGATACTACCAATGATGTTAATATGATCATTGTCAAATAAAAACATTATTGTCTGCAAGTGTATCTTACTTCATTTTGTTTTAATCTCCTCAATGTCACGCAATTATTTCATAAACTCATTTCTGTTGCAAAATAGAAAAAAAATGGAATCTTCAACAGAAAAAGATCATTTGCAACGAAATATCTGAATTTTCGAGCAAAGGAAGTACGGCTTTTCAACAAAACAGTTAAATTTTCAATCAAAAGGAGAATCCTTCGCCAAATTTGCAACCAAACAGATGAATTTTCGACCGATAACGTTATCAAACTTACCGTCTAGTGTAATACTTGTACTTCACCACTCTCCCCTCTCATAGATTCTAGCTAAGGGTAGTCTGCGACGCCTACACAAGGCCCTCGGGGCCTCAGTAGTCCTTGCGCCCTGTCTACGAACAGGTCACTCTGTATATCTTTCGGTCAAATAAACAAACGTATCTTATATTCAAGTTAAAAAGAGTGTAATTTACTAGACCGTCACATAATTTTGGCGATCCTGGCCACGATCCCTTTGATCGATACGACGTTCTTCGGGGATAATAAAGAATCTGTGCAGTTAATTCATTTAAGTGAAGTTTTGTGAATTGTGGCATTATAGTCCCATATTTGTGAAAACCTACGAGGTTTTTAAAGATAGCGCAAGTGAACTACCAGGGCATATAAAGATTATCATTAAACGATTAATCTTTAGCCAAAAGAGATCACGCTAATAGTACAAATTAAGTGAACGTACTAGTGACTCTTAAGAAAGGAGTGACGTCACTCTTCAAAGGAGACACCGCGGGAGGCAAAGAATTTCCTGATTTTCCGGCCAGCTGTCAGCCTACGGAGCTGCAGCATCCCGCCTGATCCTGCCAACGTCAGCCAGCCTACCATCGATTCTCAACTGCGCCAGCGTCTCTCAAACTCTTGTTGCGTAAGTTAGATGAAAATTGTAATTATTCGAAAATAGTAAGAAGCAATACGCGGCTTCTTCCTTCAACAAACGTTTACGTTTAGATTATAAAATCAATAAAATATTTTTTTTTTTTAAATAATTTGCGTCGTGATCCGAACGAACAAGTTTATAATTTTACGATAGGAACACTAACCTCACACTGGCGTTCTCAGCTTATAGAAAAAACTTAGTAGAATACTCGACGGAAGAATCGGAAACAAGTGAAGGAATTGTAGCCAATCTTAATCCCGATTTTAATCCTTTCCTCACGGCTCGGGAAATGTCTAGCGAAGATTTAGGGTCCGGTTCGCAGGAAGTATCCACAATGATGGATGACCCCATGAAATTCATCATCGATAAATTGATTAGTATGGAAACTTCTCAAAAGCAAATTCAAGATGCATTACGAATTTTAAATAGTGAAAATGCTCAGCGCGCACGAGAAATAGAATATATTGCTAAACAGGGGAATTTGTTGTTAACGGAAGATGAGAGCTCTGGTCACAACACTAGAGAAAAAAATACCTCATGCGAAAATGGGTATTCATCAAAACCCGAAACTTCGTCTCTTCCTCCACAAGCAAGTAATTCACAAAAAGATCCCCCTTGCGAAAATGTCGATGCCAAAAAATTAGAAAATTCATCTCTTCCCGCACTTGAAAATAATCCAACGGAACAGGGTGAAAATCACAGGCAAAACGCACCAGCAGTATCCCAACATCCTCAGGAAAGCGTGCGAATAAATCGTGTTCAACGACGAGACTCTAGTAGCAGCTCTCCATCCCCGACTCGGCAAAGAAATTTCGCGAATTCTCAAGCGTCTCGTTTACAGGCAACATCCATTCCCGCGACATCGTCCATTCCTGCGAAGGATATCATCAGAACCGTCGAAGAATTGAGAGGACGTGATGATGTCGGTGTCGAGGACTTTATTAAGTCAGTTAAACGTGCGAAATTGAGATGTTCGCAACCGGATTTACTTTTGGATTTCATCATAGCCGAAAAAATTAAAGATCAAGCAAAACGCGCTATCCGCTTCAGCTCAATAGATGATTACGATCAGTTGTTCTCCGCTTTGAGACAAAATGTAGGTATAATCAGTTCAGTTGAGTTGAGTCGGTCAAAACTTGAATCCGTCAAGCAAACAGGCATGGAAACCGTTCAAAATTATAATATGCGGTTCCGACAACATTATAATGAACTCATTTACGCGGTCCAAAACGAACAATCGAACCCAACCTCGCGACGTTTAGCAATTCAAATAGAGGAGAAATCGGCAATAAAAAAATACATAATGAACTTGAAGGATGAAATCGGCGCACAAGTTCGTCCTCTGCGACCGAATACTCTGAACGAAGCACAGCAGGAAGCCCTGGAATCCGAGGTTTGGTATAGGGAAAAGCATCACAGTAGATACTCAAATGTTAGACCACCCGGTAACAAACCCCTGACCAAACCGACGTTTGCTCAACCTAGGTCAGCATTCCAACATGCCCCGTCCGCTTCAAAGTACCCAAGCATTGACAACCCTCCAAATCACTCTCTGCCTTTACAACAGAGACTTCAAATGTTTTGTAAAATCTGTAAAAGATCGGGACACAACGAATCCCAATGCTATAGCAAAGACCGAAATTTTCCGATAGGACACTCAACGTCCCGCCCACCGAATCGTGTTCACAATTTACAGGTGGAGGGAGAACTCACAGAAAACGTTCTGGACTATCAAGAGGACCAACTATCAACAGAGATAGAGTCTCCGCAATATCAGGAAGACTATTCTCAATTAGAGCAAACTTACATGGTACAAACAGAACGGGAAGACTTTTAGTGGACAGTGGATCCTCACTTAACCTAATCAAGGATGAGCTTGTTCATTCTAATCATCCACGTGAAAAATCTAGCAAAGTGTTCTTTATGGGAAATGACCAACACCGAACAAATGAAATAACAAAATTAAAATTTCAGGGAAAAGAGCATGTGTTCGTCATTGTACCAAATGATTTTCCACTACCCGAAGATGGAATCATCGGGGTTCCATTCATGTATAGTTATAAATTTAGCCTTTCAAACACTCATCTACAATTGGACAATTTTAAACATGAATTGCACGATGACGGGATATTTGTACCAAAAAGCTCGATTAAAATAATCACCATGCAAGTAGAAAAGAAACAAGGGCATATGCTAATTACAGATCATCCACATATTCCAGACTCAATCTACAGAATTCAGAACCATGAATTACGAATTCCGATTTCTAATCAAACAGAACAAATGATAACGCTTTCAACCACGGAAATTCAACCCAAGTACATATCTGTTCAACCCGAAAGCGAAGAGAGGGTACATTATATTACGACAAAGGAATTAGCCAAGAGATTAGAACTTCTTAGAGCAAACACAAGACTCTCGCATATTGAAGAAGAACACCGAGAAGGAATAAACAAAATTGTCCAAAGTTATCATGATATTTTTACCTTAGAAGGAGATCCTCTCCCATGCACAAATTTAGCAAAACACGAAATTATCTTAAAAGACCAGAGACCCATTAACATTCCTTCATATCGCCAACCAGAGTGCCATAAAGCTGAAATTAATCGTCAAGTGAAAGAGATGCTGAACAAGCGAGTAATCTCTATGTCCAAATCACCTTTCAACTCACCATTGTGGGTCGTTCCGAAGAAAGCCGATGCTTCTGGAAAGAAAAAATGGCGCATTGTCATTGATTTCAGGAAGCTAAACGAAAGAACTGACCTAGACGCATACCCGCTACCAATAATTGATGATATACTCGACCACTTAGGAAAGGCGAAGTTCTTTTCAGCATTTGATTTAAGCTCCGGATTCCATCAGATACCTATGGATCCAGAATCAAAAAAATATACAGGCTTCAGTACACAGCAAGGTCATTTCGAATTCGAGAGATTGCCATTCGGTCTTAAGAATTCGCCGGCAACCTTCCAGAGGATGATGGACACAGCTCTTAGAGGTTTGGTAGGAAACATTTGTTTTGTTTACCTTGACGACATCGTCGTTTTCGGATCAAGCCTCAAGGAACACAATGAGAACCTCGTCATACTCTTCGAAAGGCTGCGACAAACGGGATTGAAGTTGCAGCCTGATAAATGTGAGTATCTCAGACCAGAGTTGGAATATCTGGGTCATGTGATCACAGCAGAAGGGGTAAAACCGAATCCCAATAAGATTCAAGCGGTAAAGGACTTTAAAACACCCATAAATCCAAAACAGGTGAAATCGTTTCTGGGACTCGCCGGGTATTATCGAAAATTTATTAAGGACTTTTCCACGAGGGCTAAGCCACTCATTGACCTTACAAAAGAAAATCACCCTTTTCAATGGACATCAGCTTGCGAGAGAGCCTTCGGAGATCTAAAGAACTGCTTATGCTCATCGCCAGTGTTGAGATACCCTGATTACAAAAAGCAATTTGTTTTAACAACAGATGCTTCAAATGTAGGTCTCGGGGCCATCCTTTCTCAAGAAGGTCATCCCTGCTGTTACATTTCTAGGACACTCAATAAACCTGAAATGAATTACGACACAACACAAAAGGAACTGCTTGCTATAGTCTGGGCAGTCAAACGATTAAGGCAATACCTGTTAGGAAGAAAGTTCATAATCCAAACAGATCATCAGGCCCTGAAATGGCTCTTCAATATTAAAGATCCAGCGTCTAAACTACTCAGATGGAGACTTCGCCTTGAAGGTTACCAATATGTAGTCGAATATATAAAAGGGAAAGAAAATACAGCCGCCGATGCATTGTCGCGTATGTATCCAACACGTGAAGGAGACGGTGAAGAAGGAAATGCAATAGAAGCTCCGGACATGAGCACCGAATACGAACCTTCTGAAACGGACAGCGAAAATGCTGAAGTGGAACCCATGCAGCTTAGATCCGCTGAACCCAAGGACGAAAAAGAAGTAGCTGAAGAATATAGGGCATGGAAAAGAAATCGATTCCCTAATAAAGTTAAGACAAAACCTGTCGCTAACGGAAAAAACTGGATAAAAGTGAGCAAACAGAATCTGTTTTCCCTTTTACGAATCCAACTCCCTGATTGACATGCTCAACTTTCTTCTTCATAAAAAATTCCCAGAACATGCATTCTTTGTATGTGATCGACCAAACAAAGAGTTAACGAGAGAAGACAAACAAAACCTTCTGTCTGAAGCACATGGAAACATCGGATCAGGTCACTTTGGAGAAAACAAAACCATAAAGCGACTCAGGGAAATTATCTCTTGGGATAATATGGAGAATGAAGTCATCGACTTTATTAAGAAATGTGACATCTGTCAAAAAGAGAAATTGACACGTATTAGGCCGAAAATCGAAGCAGCAATTCCCGATGTGCCAGTGGCACCTAACGATAAAATTGCAATGGACATTTTTGGACCACTGCCTATAACACAATCTGGACACGAGTATATACTCTCTATCCAAGATGTATTAACAAAGTATCGCGTTCTAATACCGCTCAAAGAAACTAGCAGTGAGTCAATCATAACACAACTGATGGATCACTACATATACATATTTTCTTCTCCGAAACAGATTCTGACTGATCAAGGAGCAAACTTCGTATCAGAATTGGTCCAAAAATTTGAAAATCTATTTAGAATTAGACACATAAAAACTACAACCTTTCACCCTCAGGCGAATGGAGCATTAGAGAGAACCCATGCAACGGTGAAGGATTTGTTAAAAACCTTTATCGCCGATAATCAAACTGAATGGGACTTGAACCTCAACCTTACTTGTTTGGCTTATAATGTAGCAGTTCATGAAAGCACTGGGTTAACACCTTTCGAGATGACCTTCGGAAGAATAGCAAACTTGCCTTCGATTCTTGCCACCACCAGTTCTTTAAACCATCAAGAACTCTTGGATATGTGGAAGAAGCGGCATGAAGCCTATCTAGCAAAAGGAAAAGAATCAATCCAGAGGACACAGGAGAGATTGAAGAAATTACAGGATTCGAATATTGTCATTTTTAATCCTATTTTCGGTGCCGGAGATCTTGTACTTGTCCATAACGAAACTAAAAGAAACAAGTTAGACTCAGAATGGTTGGGTCCAGCAACAGTAGTACGGCGTTCCAGCCAAACTAATTACGAAATTCTTTTTGAAAATAAATACCTCATAATTCATGCAAATCGTCTGAAACCATACTATCAATAAACTCATGTTTTCAGAATGCGGACTGCCTGGGTCATCCTTTCACTCATCTCCTCCATTTCCTGCCTCGTAGTGACTCCACTCCATAATGTCACTATTTTTGCGGAAGATTTAGGCGACGCTAGGTTATACCACGAAAATTGGCACTTATATGTATCGGTCGACGTAGAAAATGTTAATACTAGGTTTAATAACCTGATGGGACACTATGAATCAACAATTAACATGTGTTTAAATTGCACTGAACAATTTGAGTTAAGTATCATCAGCGGTAGGATGAAGCGACTAGGTATTCAGCGTAGCCTTTTATATAAGCTGTTAGGTGGAACACATAATAGAAAAAGAGGATTGATTAATGCAATAGGTAGCATATCTAAGACACTGTTCGGGACTTTGACAGAATCTGATTTGACGTATGTTGATCATGAATTAGACAAACTTTACTTAGAAAACAAACAGTTAGCTTCCAGTCTCCAAAACCAAACGCAGGTAATAAGAATGATTTTAAATTCTGGCTCTTATGATGGTGAATCACTTTTTGTACATAACCAAAAAAACTCCGAGCGGTTAAATCAAATGAGCACTCGAATAAATGATAACACAAAAAATTTGTTTATTTCAAATCAGATAATAGTCATGACTTTGCTTATAGATGAGTTAAACGAAGATATCACACTGTTAATAAATTCGATTAACGACGGTAAAAATGGCATAGTACATCCGCAAATTTTAACACCAACATTGCTCATTGAATCCCTTAAAAATTTTGAGGATAAATTTAACGTAAAGTATGCTTTGCCACTCAAAGAAGTAAATTATCAACATATTATCGACATATCTGAAATAAGCATTGGTTTGAATAACAGGAAATTATTGTACTCAGTTAACATACCACTATTTGAAATTGACAAATATAAAATCCAACATTTAATCCCGATACCGAAGCAACATGGCAATCAATTCCTTATACCCGTCCCGAAGGAACAGTTCATTTTTTTGAATAATCCAAAAACCATGTACGTCCCTACTAGTGAAAAAGAAATATTCAAGTGCAAGCTACTCGAAAAAATCAAAATCTGTCAACGTTCTCATCCAACTTACTTGTTAGCCGATACACACAGTTGCGAAAACCAAATTATCCGTAATAGCATTAAAACACTAGATTTATCAACATGTGAAATATCCGTTCTCAAAATCGATTACTTAGTTTTTATTAGCTTAGCAGAAAGTCAAGGATATATTATAGTTCCTGAAAAATCTATCGACTTGACAACTAACTGCGAAGGAATAATTAAAGATATTAAAATTAACGAGGCATCACTTCTATCGTCAGAGAGCAATTGTATTTTAACTACCGAAGGTGCCATAGTTAAGTTGAAAAAAAGTAAAGAACTGAACAAACACATCTATTATACAAAAAATATTTCTGTTCCATATACCAGTAACGATCTAGATTTACTCAACGATAAACTACTACCAATCCAAAAACAGATTGATAATGAGAAATTACTGCAAGCAGGTAGAACATTAGATGATATCGATGATGTTTTAAATAGAGTCAGAAATGAACGGCGAACACGAACATGGACTGAAACCACCACAGAAATTCTTACGTACTTAGGTTATGTTGCGTTAGTAATAATAACCTTATTCTCCATGTATAAATGCGGATTCTGCGATCTGGTACAAAAATGTCTACCGAAAGTCTGTCTCAACCTATTTTGTACAACGAACAACATAAATAATAACGCAGCCCCAACGCCAACTATTGTTACCTACGTTCCGCAGGCTCCTCCTGCACATGAAATTGAAAATAGTGAGCCGTTAGTAGCACCTAAGGTCGTTAAATTGCGTTTTTCAGGAGCAAAACGAGTCTAACGAAGGGGGTGTAATACTTGTACTTCACCACTCTCCCCTCTCATAGATTCTAGCTAAGGGTAGTCTGCGACGCCTACACAAGGCCCTCGGGGCCTCAGTAGTCCTTGCGCCCTGTCTACGAACAGGTCACTCTGTATATCTTTCGGTCAAATAAACAAACGTATCTTATATTCAAGTTAAAAAGAGTGTAATTTACTAGACCGTCACACTAGCCAAGAGTCAGATTAATTTAAGTAAGACTAAGTAGACTTAACCTGATTCCTGCGTAGAGGGAAGATAGGTATAGAGGCGACAATGCAGCGGGCAGCTTGAAGCACGCTAAGGGCAGCGAGACGGCAGGGGAAGGCTCAGTTAGGTTTAGTTTGGGAACCAGCAACGCGTGGCGCTAGTGCCACGAACCAGTGCTTTATGCTTAACGTGTTTCAGTGGGGTAGGTGAAGAGAGTGTGCCGTGTACATGAGTCGAACTGCAAAAAATTTAGAACCCTTATACCTGGACTGGTCTTTCCGAACTATATTGTGGATATTCACTTTCTTCCAATATTTTCGTGAATGGAAATATCCACCGATGCGTTTTTCATTTGAAGCTTTGTACTTTAATATTTTAAGTTAAAATTGAAAAACAAAAGAGTTTTTTTTCAATGACCCCATTAGAAATTTTTTTATTCGCTTAGACGAATAATTCTTTTCTTAGAATGATTAATTACAATAGTCATTATTATTACAATATGTGAGCATTTATCGAATATTATTTGCTTTTAAATTGTAACCATAATAAACACGTGAACTTATTAATCAATACACTAATAAAAATGTACAAATAATGTCCTTCGCATACAATAATTATTTTCTTAGAATTATAATAAAATTTATGGGCATTTTTTGCATTATTTGATTTTGTACTTGAACATTCTCTACTCCCATACTTATCTTTCTGCACTCGTGGAAAAAATCTGAATAATGTAGGTACAACTTCAAAAAGAAACTTATAAATAAGAAAACATTTTATCGTTATCTGAAAACCCCAGTTCTCGTCAGATCACTGAAGTTAAGCAGCGTTGGACGCGGTTAGTACTTGGATGGGTGACCATTTAAGAATACTGACATGAGTGCTGTTGGCACATCGTGGGTGTGGTGAGCCCACACTTGTAGTTATTTATAACTACAAGAAAAACCTAGAAACACTACCCGAATCGGGTAGTGTCACGCCTACCCTGAAAGGGAAATGGTTTAATGGTATAGAATAGTAGGTACAGTTGAGCTCTCGGATCCAATAACTCACCCGACTCTCGTACTATTTTACAAAGTACATATTTCAGTCAATTTTGAATGAATTTATCTAAAATATTCCAGACATTTTCTTTGAACTATATAGAACAACTTTCTCGCTGGAAGTTGTTTTAGATTTGAAGTGGCCTGGATACTTTTTGTCTCCGAAAGTTGAAAAATATGGTTACAGATCGGCCTTAATTTGCAATTGGATATTATTAAACAAAAGGTCATTTTAAACTTTTTATTATTTTGTAGGCATTCGCTGAGTATACTTTGTATGTGTCCTTACTTTCAAAGAGTTTCAATAAAATTTGTACGAGTTGTGATGATTTATGTTTTAATTACTTATTGAATATTAGGGAAAAAAATTTCTTTTCAGTTTTTAATTTTTATTCTTAAAACTAATTTTAAGACATAAAAATTCTAAATATGCCTTGTTAAAATATAGAAGCCTACATCTAGAAAATTAATTTGGTGAATTTGAAAATTCCCATTCCTTGAGACCCGGGGCAACGCTTTTAACGTTTTCGAATGTCCGGCGAGTTTAAATTCGAGAGCTCAAGTGCAGAAATTGTTTCAATGAAACACTTAACAAAAATCAAAATTGCGATTCTAACTCAACATTTAAAAATATTAAAAGTATAACAATAACAAAATCCTATAATATTAAATAACGAACTAATAAACAAGAAATACATTTCTTCTCTTGCTTCTCCAGTAAAATATGATATACAATATCCTTGAGGGTTTCAACTTTTAATATTATTTTGTATAATTTGGACGTATTTATTCGACAAAATTGATATTTATTAATCTACACGTAGAAAGAAGAATATTCTCCAACAGTATGGGCTCTTGCAATTCTAACATTGTTAATGTAGGGAAAAATCAGACAGAGTATTATGCCCCATTACGGGAATTTTCCGATAAATAATTTTTTTGACGTAATTAATTTCTTCACGTAATTTATACACGGCTCCTGAGTACAAAGTAGATATTTTTACCAAAACAACAAACAATCATATTTCCTATACTTTTACCAATACGGTAACAAATGTTTCAATTGTTATGTAAAAAATGGTTGCTTTGTCCAAATTTTTCATTTAAAAAAAGTTCAGTACTGAAAATGGAGAGAATATTCTTATTTCTTAAGACTACAAGATATAACGATCTGCTTTATAAATATTTGATTGTTTCCATAGAATTTATACGTGAAAAGTATTGAAAATAACGCACATTCCATTTTCACACCTGCAAAGTTCTGAAATTGTTACAGAGATTTATATGTAAGGAAAATTCATTAACAACCCTACCGTTTATGTTGTAATCCAAAATTTACTATTGCAGAGTGGCAAGGAAGGTTCGAAGCACCCTACATATAGAAAGGCAAATTGCAGTGGATCAACATTACCACTAAAAACAATAACTTTCCGTCTAAAAAACTCTCGTCATATTAGCGTTCGTTTTCTATAGCGTTTCACTGAGAATTCCAATGGGATGGGAATTTCAACTTTTCCAAACATGACTACGACGCTTCCCGAAAATATTTTTGAACAATTTTCCAAAAACAGTGTTTTCGTAGACTGCTTTCGTAAACTTTAGAAAATTCTGAAAAAGTTAAAAAAAAATTAGAAAATTCTTTCAAGAATAGGCGCAGAGTTGTATGTCTTCAAAGAACCCCGATTTTTTTCAAAAATGAGGCTAAAAACCCAATTCTGAAGTTAATATTTGTACTTTAGAACCTGTCAATTTTACGAAAAAATATTCTCCATTCTAATTAAAGTGTACGCAATTTCGAGTAATTCTAAAAAGAACAATGACCGAACCTCAAAGTGTCATAAGTTATGGCCTCCCAAACTTGACCACTTTTGACGTATTCTTCAGAGCAAATTACTCGTGTTTAGTTTGTTGAAAATAATTCTTTTGTGGGTAAATCTATGTTAATGATGACAGAGAAAAAAATTTCATGTAGAAAATTATGTGTAAATGTAAAAAAGTTTTTTAAATAGCTCGTTCGGCAAACATCCTACGGAAAACGGCAACGGCATTAATAACATAAGTAACAAACCGTTCCAGATGAAAATAAATTTTTTCGTACAAGATGCCTGGACTATATTCAAACTTTTACATATGACGGAATTTTTTTAAACGTTGTTTATTTTCGGCATCTTCTGCATTTTCCTGCTGTCTTTTGCCTCTTTTTTCTCTTTTAGGAGCGTCAATAAACGCAGGTAAAAACGTCCAAATAGATCCTGATAGTCCAGCGGTTGAAAATTAAAGTTCTACATATTTTTGTTATTTCTTTCCCCAGAAAGCATTTATATCTCATATAGTTATGAAATTTCAACATTATTTATAACTAAATTTTTTGTGCATATATTAATAAATACTATATTCGTACGAATTTCTACAAACAACAAGTTTTGTGTTATGACTGCCCTAGTAGAAATGTACGAACGGCGCAGTACTGACCCAGTACTGACTGCCGGTCTGGCAGTACTGACTCCCAGTACTGGGCCAGTGCTGGGCCAGTACTGGCTTGTAACGCTGTCCAGTACTGATTTTCGGAGCTTGTCCAGTACTGACTCAGTACTGACTATCAGTACTGGCACAGTACTGGCACACTACTGGCATATAAATAGCTCCTTATAGCAATAGAATATTGCGCGATATCCCATTTGATTCTAATTATGTTCTGTATTGTCCCAGGGATATCGTAGGAATAATCAGGGAGTTAAATGGGATATAATGTGAAGTTTTATTAAAATACATATTATTAACATACAATAATGTATATTAAAATCATTTTTAATTCTGTCAAGTACTATACAATTTACCGTATCCGTACAGCCCGCGTACACAGTCGCGACTAACAAAAATTATACGTCCGAGATATCCACATTCGGATATCTCGCAGCAGCAAGGGTCAGCTCGACCATAGTGCAATAGAAGAGCGTCGCCCTGTAGTAACCATCTTGTTGATCACGGTAGCATTTATGCCAAGTAAGTATGATTTTCGACGCCTCGACTCCTGTCTTAAACACTCGGCGCGCCGTTTCGACTGCGAGAGAGGCAAATCGTTGCGCGCCCTGGCGCACCACAGCCGAACTTTTGCCCAAGGCGGTAAGATTCAAATCTTCAAATGTTAAATCAAATCTTTTTGTGTCAAATCTTTTATCCATGAATCGTGGTTTATCGTTCATACCATTATGATAGTTAGATATATGAATATACGAACTTATTTATTAAAGCTAGAATAAAAATTATTGTTCAACATAATACATAATAAATAATTTACGATATCAGAATTTGATTAATTATTATTTATAGTGATTAATAATGCGATGAAATTTCAATATTATTATTTCAAGCATTTTACGTAGCAGAGCACCGTAGATTATTGTTAAACTATTGTAAAAAAATCTAATATACTAGATGAAAAAAAATCAACATGAATTAATGTATTTTCTCCTTTTTTTACGAAAGCGACTATTAATCATTATCATTATTATGAAAAGTTTCAATAAACTGCGTGACTGAATAAAAAGGGCAATCTATCCGGGCCTTATTCTTACCTGATCAGGGTCGTAAATACGGCCTTTTATCAGATTGCCTTAATTAAAAATAAGGCTAGCCTATCCGGGCCGTATTTGGACCTGATCAGGGCCGTTATATACATTTTTAAATCAGGCAACCTTATCAGGGCCTGGTAGGAGCCTTTTTTCAAATAAGGCTAAAAAAGACATTTTCCGCACGGGTCTCTTATGTTGACGCGCGTTGATTTGATCTTTAGAAAGTAGGATTAAAAAATATTTTACCATAAATTATATATATATATATATATATATATATATTTAGAACATTTTAATAATTTTTATTTTTAGAGTTTGATTTTCTAGAACTCTTAACATGCTTTTTTATGTAGGGACTTCAAACAATTTTTGAGTGAAAAAAAAATCTTGTCCACGATTTGATATTTTTCATCCTTCGAAAACATTCTAGTAGCATTTTTAAGAATTTCTTTAACAAATAAGAATTTTTATTTACCACCGAACTGGTACTGATTCGGTCTTCAGACCAACGTTCTGCCAGTACTGGCAGGATTCCGGAGGTCAGTACTGGCTGTCAGTACTGAATCAGTACTCTGCCGGTGGTGAATTCCGGCATACTACGGACATTTCTACTAGGGTGAGTACAAGTTTTTTAAAAATATAAGTGATTGCAATGTCGTACGTATCATGGAAAAAATGTTAAAAAATATGATTACCATCAACTTAAAAGAATAATTCAATGAAAAACATAATATCTACATTTTTCCATGAAAATAAGGGATCTATTCGCCATAAATATGCAAAGACATATTTTTGTAGCAAATGAAATAAGGCGAAAATTAATAATAATCAATTATAAATTAAAATATTTATAAGGGGTATATAAAAGAAAAAATAATTCCGAATCTCAATTTGCAGACTCGATTTTTCTGTTCCCTTTGGGTTATAAATGAACCACGTGAAAAGAGATATGAATCAGATAATATTTAGAGGTCGCTTATAGTAAATTTGTCTGGTTTTACACAAAGATTCATCTTTTTAAAACAGCTGATCATACTGGCAAATGATGAAGAATGTAAAAGATGCGGCTTATTAAAAAGAGTATTTTTGGATCATCAGTCTCTTCATAAATTACGTATACTTGAAGACCTCTCCATAAGCGGGATAGATAATTCACACTACATTAAAACAATTTCCTTCGCATATCTCCCTAAGAATGCATATTTATAAAAATAATTACGATAAAAAATCATTTTAATGAGTCACGTCTTTTATATTCTGTATATAATTTTGCGTAATGACCTGCCTTTTTCGAGAAAAATCAATTTTTCTGTAAAAACAAACCAATTTATTTCTCCTTCCACGTGGTTCATTTTTAACCCACAAGAAACAAAAAAATCGAAAATGCACGTTGAAATTCGGACTTGCTTTTGTTTAAGCACACCTAATATTCATATGCTGTTAAGTTATAAATAAACAAATGCTTTTTGCTACGTCCAGGAAAGTATTATGCTCCCAGTGGACAAAAAAATTAAGGATGTCCTAGAGAAGTCTTCGGGACATCCTTAAGATGTCTTTTGGAACATGTCTTTTGGACATCCTGGGGATGCTCTTAAGACGTCTAATGTCAGTACAAAAAATGTCCCGAGAACGTCCTATGTTTTTAAGACGTCTTTAGGACATCTTTACGACATTGGACGTATTAGAGACTTTGATTGGACTGGCATTGGACGTCCTAGGGATGTCCCAAGGACGTTCTAGGGATGATCATGGTTTTGTGCCCTCTGGGCTATTAGTGATATATTATCACACAATCTTCAGAATGAATACTCATAGTTATTATTAGAAACTGTTCAATATATTATCAAACATTCTCTGTAAAAACCAGAGGTCTTTTTTTAAATATGATAACTTCATGCTGTTATTATTTTCAAAGTAGAAAAACGACTCTGGAATCCCACGAGCGGTTTCATTTTAGTATGACTCAAGACAGGTTTTTTAGTCGTATTTCAATACCTGGAAATAGCTCTGAAATAATAGTATTTTTACAGTGTTAACAAGCATGTTGATTGATTGAATTTGCGAAATCGAAGATAGTGAACTAAGTCCAAAGTAAAATTGGATTGAAAAATAGCACTGTAAAAGTATAAGAAACTTATTTTTGTGAAAGTATATTTAACAAATTACAATTTGACAGCTCATAGTCACCAAGAAACTTTATCTACGCTTCTGTAATGGAGAAAGACTTGCAATTCCGATAATTTTTTAGAACCAAGAAGTTTCAGTTTGCTTCTTTTAATTAATATACATCCTGCTTTCTAAATTGTATATCTACATTTTTCAATCCTCTATTTTTCCAATCAAAAAAATCAAATGATCTAGAAAAGAGGGGGATTACTATACTGACAAGTAATAATTTCTTTCACTTCTCACGCTTATCCTGTCTTCTGACTCACATATACCACACACATTCTTGGCTCATGCCACTCACACACATTAAGCATACTTTCTATCGGTGAAGCACTGGTTCCGTCCCTCCTTCCCTCCTACCCGTTTACTGGTTCGGGATACTAGCGCCTCGCATCGCTGGTTCCCGAACTAAGCCTACTCCTGACGTCTCATTCCCCGCGCCCATCTTCTAAGCTTGGTGGGCATTGTCGCCTCTATACCTATCTTCCCTCTACGATTCCTGTATGGCTAACACCGACCCAGAGCATCCGAGGTTAAACAACAGATTTGTACAGCGCACAACGCATGGCGCACAAGGTTCTCTACCAATCACAGGGGTCCATTTCAATCGCTGTGATTTTCGCACAGCATGGCGCAGAAGGCGTCGAAAAGTTCGGAACGTTGAACTTTCATGCAATCTGCAGCTGTCTTGTGTAATCTGCGGCCGGTTTTAGCAGATGATTTTCAGTTGTCCAACCTCGAATTTCTCGCGCATCGCGTCGTTTGTTTTGAAAGTGTCGCGCGTCGCATCGTTTGTTTTGAAAGTGTTTTCTAGTTTCAAAAGTGAAAGTTATAATAAATTGAAGATAAAAAGTATTGTGCTGGACTCCCTATAAATAATGTTATAAAAGGTATTGTGGGAACTACATTCAATTATTCGTGAATTACATTTTATTGGAGTCAAACCAAATTCTTAGTTAACAAATTATATTTCAACTCAAGTTTTCTCTTTCAAGTTACTTGCTTTCAAACTACAATACTCACTACTCAGGTATAGGGTTTTTCTCAGCGACTGTGAGCCATGACTCATGGTCGTGCTCATCCACCCCCTTACCTGAACACTTTCCAAAATTCAGTAATTGCCTAGCTGTCGCCGTGAACACTACAAATTACGCTCTCCGATTCTATGTCCGCAAAGTTCTCATTTTTGTAATCACTAAATAAACCAGAATATTTATATCGTATTTCCCTCGTGTCGTCATTGCTAATATAGTTACCTTCCCCACAGGTATATTAGAGAGTTTATGAATATTCTCCTTTTATATCCATGTAAATACTGCAAGAGCCTGGAGTCAATACTGTTTCATAATTAAAGACAGACAAGTTATTTCACATAAAATCACTTACTTTTATAAATATTAGATTAATTGTCCACGAAAAACACAGTATTCACATGGCGCTAGCCCGCTAAAGCCTCGTGCATAGGAAGCAGCCATGCGGATCCGTGTGCGTTGAAGCGTGTTCTCTTGTGCGTTGTGCCTTGTGCTTATTCACTGTGCAAATGTGTGTGCGCCTCGCTTAAGTCGAGACCACGAGTTGACAGCTCGTAAACAACGAGTAAACGATTCAGAGCAGTGACAACCGACCGTAAACCATGGAGGCAGTACGAGAGGATGGGACTCAACAGACCCGCGCAAGTACCGAGAGTGCAGCACCGTCCACCACCACTGTGCCCGGCGACCACGCTCCACCGGATGGGTGGGGAGAGCGAAGTCGGCGGCCATGTTTCGCCGTCGACACATGGCAAGCAGCGCCGATATCAGCGGCGAGTACCAGTACCAAGGCGATCGTCGGGTCACCCCGATCCAACCCTGCCAGGTAACATCATTAAGCTCCACTCGCAGCATCGAAGGTAATACGAAGTGGGCCCAACCAATCCTGCCCTACCACACCGTTAAACATCACTCGTAACGTGGGAGACGGTACGTAGTACACCGAACCAACCTTGCTATACTACCTGACTAGAGGACCTTGTATGTTGAGGTAGTTGGAAGGCGGCCATTGTAAGGCAACGGAAAGGCAGCCATGCTGAAGTAACTAGAGGACGGCCATGTTGTAATTAGGATGGGGGAGATCAATGGGGAGACGAGCAGCCCGGTCAGTGGACCCAATGAAAGACCAGGAGAGGTACGAAAGCACACATTGGTCGCGACCATGGACATAGGAAGGTAGGGGACTGGGCGCGTGCTCCCAAACTTAGGCGAGGGGATTGACTAAAATTTACAAGGGGGAGTCCACCATCTTACCATGTCAATGTTTGGCGGGAATTTCAAACAGGAAACATGACGAAGCAGTTTAATTAAGTATTATGAAATAATAAATGAGTATTATATATATATATATATATATATATATATATATATATATAATTAAATAAAATATTAACTATTTAATATAAAAAATATTATAAAGTGTTTATAAAAATAAAAAATAAAGTAGGTATAGGTACTACAAAATCTTTTCACAATCTAATCTTCCAAAGTTCTAGTGAATTCTTTGAGCCCCCATTAAAAATAAAAATAAAAGAAAACACTGTGAGATATTTAAAATCCTTTAAAATCTTTAGAAATTCCTTTAAACTTTTTAAACCTCTTTTTAATTCCTTGGAAGTTTTAAAAATATCCTAAAATCTCTAAAATCCTTTGGAATTCCTTCAAATTATTGAAAGCTATTAAAAAATCCTTGGAATCTTTTAAAATACCTTGAAATATTTGAAATCATTTGTAATCTTTTAAAATCCTTAGCAAGTTTTTAAAGCTCTCGAAACTTCTTTTGCATTTTTAAAAATACTCTAAAATTTATAACGTAATGTATATATATATATATATATATATAAAATTAAATAAATATATATTAAATAAAATATTAAGTATTTAATATAAAAAATAATATAGTGTTTCTAAAAATAATAAATAATGTAGGAAAATTAGTAAGTAGTAATTAATATAAAACTGTTGAAGGATAAAGAAAAATAACTTTTTTCGGGGTTATAATTCGTTTAATATACATTATATATACATATTACGTGTCGTACATCAAATTTATAACTATGATTGCAGTCAATTCGGCAATTTCTGCCCTTTAAACAGAATAATCTTCCCGTACAGTTGTCTAATACTTTGTGATTTGCCTACAATCCGAGAGCAGTTATAATTTACACGTACCTTCAAATACTTAGCAACAACTGCTCTCGCTAGATGCAAGGCATGATTCTCGATTGGAGCCTGATCATTAGAATTTGAAATATTACAGCATAAGATAATAAACAAATCTCAAAGAAAGCAAGTAGGAACTTCTCAGTTCATGACCTATTCATAACCTATAAAGCTTCACTAAGTCTGATAGGTTATGTATAACTGAAAGCCTTTATACGATAATGTCACACGGTTTCATTAAGTTTATTAAGTTGCTTTCCCCGTTTCTTCATATTTAATATATATTTAGGTTTATTTAATTAAAAAAATGAATATATTGTTTACTTACATGTGAAACTTAACCTTCCAATCTTTCTTCTTACTTCTCCTTCCTGTATAATTCTTGCAAAGAGGAACTACACAATTCACCATTTTTCCTCTTGTCAACTTCTTACAGTTTAACAAGAGAAAATAAATGCAAACTTGTAAAAAAAAAACAATGCACACGATAACTTTCGTACTTCGTACGATTGCAGATACACAGTATATATATATATATATGATTTTTGACGTAGTAAGATGGCGGCCTTCCCCTCTGAACCAATCCACCCCGCAACGACATGCCTAGTCCCCTACCTTCCTATGTCCATGGTCGCGACCAGCAAGCAAGGCTTCTCGACCGTATCGGGCCAATGGGTGGTCTCGAGAGAAACACACAGAGACGGGAGCGTCGAGAAGAACGCGAGGAAGAACACTCTTGTTTCGATGGCGTTAGAGGAAGCGTTTCCGCAACCTCCGACCGAGGTGAATTATTTGGAGAAATTGAATTGCCATAGGATTTAAAATAAGCAAAAATGGCTGGCAATCCGGAGGATCTAGCCAGGTGGCTGCAAGGTGAGTGGTGTACTCTGTCTGCTTAGTGGTTCTCTCGTCTCGTCCGTATAGTGAGCCCGCGTGGCTGTGTTAGAGTCCCGCGGTTCGGAAAAGTTAGAGTCAGTGCCGCGAGTTGTGCCCAGGGCCCCTTCGTCACCCGGGACGTGGGGCACGCCCGGCTCAGGAACCGAAGATAACCTGTCGAGGCGGGCGTCCCTCACAAACACCGCGGATGGGGTCACGTCGTGTGGACGTCGGTCGACGTGATGGACGGCCATCTTGCCCACATGGGATTGCTCTGGGCGTTCTGTCGTTTCCGTTCCATTCTGTAAAGCCAGTTTTTTTTCTGTTATACTTTTATAATCAATAAATAAGTGTTCACTTGTTAGTACGAAATAAATTCTCTCTCGCTCGCGCGAACCTCAACCCCCGTTTCTTGGTTCTCTATGCGTGCTAGGTCGTGAGCTGATATACCTGCCAGTGACTAACCGGGCGTGCTTCTGCCTCGGAGACTCGGGTAGGGTTCACCCCTATCTGGCGCCGGAATAAATAAAAATAAACAACGAGCTTCGAGGGTGGTTGGTGGGTCAAAGGGGTGTGGCCCACGAACTCGGTGGAATCCGGTAGGAGGATTCACGGAAGTGGCAGCCATCCTGTAAGCGGACTTACTTTACCCAGCTTGGGCCTCCCCTGGCCAGGTTATAATTCGGAAAAGGTGGGATAAACCGGTTACAATATATTCAGCACGAGAGTAGAGATATAGAGTGTAGACTATAGTATGAACATTGTAATCCATAGCGTACACTGACTAGCTAGCCATAGACGCATAGACTATAGAGCAAAAAAGCACGTGGAGGCTGGAGGACATAGCTATAGATATACTGAAAACATTGTAAGCCGTATAGTATATCTATATATACTCGTGACGTATGCGTATACACCGACGTCCAAGCATCCAGGAACGTCGCCATAGGCCCTATAAAAACGATTCGATTCGAATGCCCAGTGTCTAGTGTGTCAAACCGGTATCTCTCGTGTGTTAGTGTGTGTGCCCTTGTGACAGTGTTGTGCACCGGGAAACCCGCATCTGGGATTTCCCATCTATGGAATACTTTGAACCAATTCCAACCTGAATTGGACCCACTTTTATCAACCATTGGAACACTTTGAATACCAATTAAGGATCTACCAAAATCTTGGATATCCAATTCATAATAAGGTGCACAACCCCTTCTTCCACACCATTACACAGACCATCTAGATAACATTTGATTCTTCAATCGAATCAATAACCGGTAAGTCCTCATACCAATAACTCTAATTTCATTTGTCTAACTCCTTTGAGCCATAATATATGAGTATCCTTTATTTTAAAGGTCCTGGCCAAGGATTAGAGACAAGTCTTCCTTCAGCTTCTTATGCTAAACTTTTTTAATCAATAAATTTTAATTGTAATTATTCATGATAAATTGTTTAACTTATTTATTGGCTACTCTTTCCTCTTCCCTGTGCGAGATCTTCGGTCTCAACTAAAACGAGGAACCTAATTAAGAAGGAAAGTATTTTGCGTTTTCCATGACGTAACACATTCTCAACAAAAACAAAATTTTTCAACCAATTAGTTGAATTTTTAACCGAGGAGATTAATTTTCTACCAAAAAATTGAAATTTTTAACAAATTACATAAATTTCCAAACAACTAATCCAATTTGGAAACCAGAAAGGATGAATTACTAACAAAAAATGGAAAAGTTAGGTTTTCAAAAAAACAAAAATAATTTTCAATAAAAAAAATTGAATTTTCCACCAGATTGCCGGTTTGGTGCTCTTACCCACTAAGCTACTAATTAGTTGAGTTTTCGCAAAAAAATTAATTTGTACCGCAAGAGACAAATCTTCAACCAAATCATTGAATTTTGTACCATATATTTGAATTTTCGACTCAAAGACGTAAAATATCAACCAAAAATCGAAAAGTTACATTTTCTGTTCAAAAAATTATTTTTTCCCCAGAAAAAAACGAGTTTTTAACAAAATAGTTAAATTTTCAACCAAAGAGATGAATTTTTGATTTAAATGATGCATCTCCAACCAAAAAATGACTTTGTAACAAAGCACTTCAACTTTCAACTAAGAAAATGAATATTCTACCAAAAAGACAAAATTTCAGCTAAATACTCTAATTTTAAACTAAAAAGATAAATTCACAATAAAAAATTGAAAAGTGAAATTTTCAGTAAAAAAAAAATTAACTTTCATCGAAAAAATGAATTTGCAAGCAAGAAGAATAATTTACTACCAAAAAAGACGATTTTTTAACCAAATTCACGACTTTTCAACTAAATAGTGGAATTTTCTACTAAAAGAGATTAATTCACAACCAAGAATGGAATAGTTGAATTTGTAATTCAAAAATTAATGCGTCACCAAAAAGAAACGAATTTTAAAGAAAATGGTTGTATTTTCAACCAAAAGAATGAATTTTTAACAATCCAGTTCAAGTTTCAACCAAGTAGTTGAATTTTCAACCAAGAAGATTAGTTTAACAAACAAAAGACGAATTTTTGATGAATGACTTAAATTTTAAGCTTCAAAAGATCATTTTTACCCCAAATAGTTGAATATTTAACTAAAAAATATAAATTTTGAATAACAAATGGATTAATCAAAATTGCTGTTGGCGGTCGTGGGTGTGGTGAGCCCACACTTGTAGTTATTTACCACAAGGAACTATCCACCTAGAAACACTACCCGAATCGGGTAGTGTCACGCTTACCCCTTGAGGCTCGCCGAAAGGGAAATGGCTTAATGGTATGTATATATATACAGGTAAAAGAATCAAGTTTAAAAAAATTAATTTTCAAGAAATTAGTTGAATCTACAACCAAACGATTATCAGCTAAAAGAGATAAATTTTCAACTTAAAATCAAATGGTTATGGTTTGGCCTTCAGCCAAAGAAATGGATTTTGTACAAAAACAATTGACCTTTTCACCAAAAACATGAATTTTCAACGAAGACGATAAATTTTCTACAAAAAACGACGAATTTCCAAGAAAATACAGGAATTTTCAACTGAAAATATCAGTTTTTAGCCAGAATTGGTATATTTAAAAGGTTCAGTTAACAAAATTAATTTTCAATAAAAAAAAACAACAAATTTTCAAGAAAATAGTTGAAAACAATTTGGATTACCTACGTGAATTGGTCCGAATTACCTGGATTACTTGGATTACCGAAATTGCTTTCAATTACCTGAATAAGAAGTGGATTACGCTGGATTACAGGTGGATTACTCTGCATTATAATGGATTACTTGAATTACCTGGATAACTCTGAATTAAAAGTTTATTACTCCAGTTATCTGGATTACACCGGATTACCAGTTCGGATAACCGATCTGTCCAGCGGATTACCATCAGAGTTGTTTCAGAGTGGTATCTGTCAAAAATAAATGAGAAGGGTATGGTATAAATCAACAAGCTGAGTAATTTTCATACAAATTGAAAATATTTTCCGATAATCAAAATGTAATATTTTCATAAAATACCTTTAATTACCGGAAATTTTGAAAGAAACGCATTATAGAAAAAAGTGTAAAGAGACTTTTCTCTAGAACTTTTTAAGAGGAATAACTTTGCTTCTTCGACTTTTTTCGTACCTTGTTAGAATTTACAGCACTTTACAGCAAAAATCAGAACATTTTTTTATAAATTGCGTTACGAGTTCTAAAAGTTCAAATACTCATAACTTTGCCAAGAAAAATTTGCTATCAAATCGGTGAAACACGTGTCTTCTAAAATTCTTTGAAAACCAACATATTGGATACGCAGACGATTCTTTTACTTGAACGTGTTCAGCCTGTATGATGTAAAATGAATTCGGCCATAATAATACTTGAAAATTTCATGATACTATTTTGACGCTTTTGAGCAAAAAATCTACCGCACGTAGGGATGATTGTTTCATTTGCTCGATATCGAATGCATCATTTGTTCCTGAGGGTAGTTTTTCAGTTATTACAGTTTATCAGCTATTACATGTTTGTTTTTCAAACAATTCAAAAACACACCATTTTTTAATGTCGTACAAAATTTGTACAGAATTAGTACAAAGATAGTCCTGAATATATGCAATATTGAAAAATGATATTTTTGCATTATTTCCTGTGTGGGCATGTCAGCTTAACATGCAGCCAGCGCGACCACATGTTCTTTCAAAAAATTAAAAAGAACAACATTTTTCAATTTTATACAAAATTAGCTTTAAATTCTGCAATATTCAAGGCTTTAATACGGCATTGTGGTTATGCTGATTCAACATACCTCCCCCGAGGCGTCGTTTTTACTTAAAATATTGAAAATATTTTTCTTATTGCGTTTGGATTAGACATGGCGAACATCATCCATGATATTGGACTAAGTCCGTTCTTCGTCTATCTTTGGACACTACCGCAAACTCATGCGTACCTGAATTGTACTAAAAAAGGACCAGGCAGTATACAGATTGATGCCAGCGGACACATCATCTCTCGGATACGATTAGCTAATGGTTCGTGGTATGGTCCCATTTACTTGTACCTTATCGTGATAAATACTTTAGCTGGCCAAATTTCTGTTTGCCAAATGCTGTCGGAAAGGCACACTGCAGCTGCAATCACAAAGTGGCTGATGACTTGGGTGTGCTTGGCTGGGATTCCGCATCCCAAAGAGGTGACATGTGATGCTTCAGTTGCTCTGTTGACAGCCGCTGTAAGAGCTTTCACTCCTAATGCAACAATTGAAGAATATGTCGAGTTATATGATAAAGATCTTCCACCTTGTTATATTAGGATAGATGTCGCCCATTTTATGAAAATTTATGCCCAATTTTTCCAAAATACAGATAAGTCCAGGAAAGTGCGTACTTTTTACAAAGCCCGAATCGGTCAATTAATCCAGGCGCGTAGCGAGGACACTACCAAGCAAATTTTGAAAGCTATTCTCACATTTGCTCATTCCGAAACAGATGGGTCCTCCTTAGTCTAATAGATCCGAAGGATTTAGCCGTTGAAGAGGAAGCTGAGGAAGTCCGAGCTTTTCCAAAGCCAGAAGAAGACGTCAGTTTATTGGATGACGAAAGTGTGATGATAGAGAATTCAACACCGACATCATGGATCTCTTTAGCTACAAAGTGGAACGCAGAGGCTATGGTTATTGGACAGAGGGAAGCAGGAGAGCACGAAAGTGCTTATTTCTTGCCCAAATTGGCAGAGAAGCTATTAAAACACGCTAGATGGATTCCACTTTGGTTCAACGTTTATAGAGACGGATACGGATATGGAAAACTCCCTGCCTCAAGTGCGGCAGTCAAATGCGAATTTAGAAATGGTAAACGCAAATTTCTGGATCATCTTGACGATAGCAAAGTCCCTATGAGGCCAGACGCCTTCATTGATCCATACGTGAACCAACATCTTAGCGGAAAAACTAATCTTTTTATTGCGAAAGATATGGAAATTTCTCAGCACGCTCAATGGTTAGAAACTGCAATGGAGACCTCTAATATTCACAACAGTCAGCTGGAAGAAAACTCGTTAGAAGACGACATATTTGAGAGGATGTCGTTCGAAGATAATCTGGAAAACTGTATGTTGAAAAACAGTACAATGGAGAACTGCTTATTGGAGTCGAAAAACGATCTGTAGGAAGTGGACGAGTTGAAAATCAGATCGAATGCATCTCAAAACTTAAAACAAGGTGAGTCAATACGTTGAACATTACTTACAGGCCTCGGACACTTTTTGACTCTGTCTTTAAACATATTTTCAAACTTTTCCACGGATTGTCTAAAATAACATGTTTGCGCAATAAATTTTTATTTTCTCGTGGTTCTGACACATGTTTATAATAAATAAAATTTTCAGTGTGTATTCTGAGCTTCTTTTTTCTTCGTAGGTGTATAAGAAAAATCGAAGGATATTTGTCGAATATGTCTGAGGTATATCAACTCTGTAAATCGTGACATTTGCGAAAAATGTCAAGAAAATGACAACCTTCCGGAAATTGTGGCAGAAAGATCCATTGGGGATTGGAAGGGTTCATCAAGCAAGCACGAAAAGGAAGAGGAAAAAAAATTTCAATTGCAGGGTTAAGACGGGAAAAATTTCCAAATACCTTGATAGAAATATAAGGACCTTTGACGCATTATTTTCCGAAAAATTGACCAAGATACCCATTTTACCAAACGGCAACACGACGAAACTTAAGTTAACATATTGAACTCGCTTTTGTCGTAACTAACGTACGTCAAACATCTATATGAGAAATTTTATTAGACCACAATACGAATAGTTAATGTTGGCATCACTTGAATTTTAGCCCCTTCGTATTGGAATAGTAAAGTATTCGCTCTCCAATACGTGTGCCTTTGATTCAATTTTCCGAATAATATTAGTTGCATCTTGGGACAGGCCATATTTCAAACAAATATTCCTTCAGTTTTCCACGAAAATTCCTATATTCGACATGGTGAAATCTGTTTTTAAACAAGGAATCAAAGGTAGCGCGTACAATAAACGCGAAAAAATTTTGAAGGACGTAGCTTACGACATGAGTAAAGATCAAATCAAAGAAGTCTCAGAGGATCTTTTCGCGATTGATTGCCAGATAGGGAAAGGCAGCTTAGCTGAGCGTCTCTTTGATGGACTACCAACATTCTTAATGACTTCGGATTGTTAAAAAAACTGCGGAAAATCCTTATTAAAAAAAGTGAAGAACTTCTTCTCCTTGCATGTGCATGATTTTATACCGCCAACAGAAGATCTGCGCAAAACCCTATTCAAAATCAGGGCGAAAAAATGTAGGACAGAAGGATGTGCAGGCGTATTCAGGAACACCTATACTTCAAGTGGTAAGTGTTTTTTTACCTTTTATGCATAAGACATATATAAAATATAGAATTTTCAGGTTCTTTTGGTTGTATTGAAATCGAACACGGCGCAATCTTCGAGAAAGTGAAATTAGGCGACATTCCACGAAAATTTCACGATCCTGCAAACACAACAAACGTGTATGAACTACTTTGAGTAGTTCTTTACGCAGGACCTAATCCCAATCAGCATTTGGAAAACAAGGGAAAAAAATGACTAGGCCATTTCACAGCAGCCTGTCCAAGACAAAAATGTTGAATGGAGTACGACGACCTACACGCAAAAGCGGCGAATCATTTATATGATGACTGTGAAACTTTACCGACATTAGTTATTTACTCGCGTATCGAAAAATGATCGCATTCGTTTGTAAATACACCCAATAATATAAAGTGTTGATTTATTTATAATTTCATAAGAGAATATAATATGGCTTACATATATATACAGTACCGGCCAAAAGTTTAAATACGCCCTAGAAAAATCGGCTGAAGTAATATCTTATTATACTACAAATATAAACAAAACTAAAAAAATTGTTTTTTTCTTAAGTGTATTCAAACTTTTGTCCAGTACTATATATAGTCAAAAGTTTATCATAAGGACAACCGCAGGATTTCGCCGCGAGCGGGTGCTAATCTGAAAAATTGCACCCGCTCCCAGCGAAATCGCGTTAAAATTTCAGCTGTAACCACGTCTCACGACCGTGAGATAGGTGGTTACAGTCTGCGACGAACTCAATACGATGATCCGGCAAAAGTCTCGTGCACCCTGAGGACACGGAACGACCCAAGAACGACCGCCTTCTGCATTTTCCCCGCAAGTGTCTCAGCATTTTGTTGACACGCAGGGATGCTTTTCAGGCTATTAACCAGTGAAACATTGGCATCTCCAAGAGCGCCGATGATCAAGACGATTAGCTTAACAGAATATTCCGGGTATAACCGTCGCAACTCCCTTATAAGGTCTTTATACCTCTCTTTCTTTTCTTTTTCCTTGGCTGTGACGTTTTTGTCAGCTGATGCCGAAAATTCGATAACGAACATGGTTTGTTTCTCGAAGTCAAGGAGAACTATGTCAGGCCTCGAGTGCGCAACAGAAACAATTGTCGAGAATATGAAGTTCCAGTATATGCGGCACTTCTCATTTTCGACAATTGACTCTATTTCTCTAGGAGCGTTTAGCGGAGAGGTATTTGGGCTAATGCCGTAAGAGTGACAGAAATGGTAATAGAGCACTCTTAGTGCCGCATTGTGCCTTTGGATGTAGGTCGTTCCCGCATCAGTGGGACAACTAGATAGTATGTGTCCTAAATGATCGGGGTGTGCATGACACGCTCTGCAGCTATCATCGGGAATGTCTTGGCTCAAAATGTGGCGACGGTATACTAGAGTGGAAATGACACCGTCTTGACATTTCAAAATGAAACCCTCCGTGCCCGAGTTCAATCCGGGTGATTTAAGGAAAGCAAACGTTAGCTCATACGACATCGACTGATCTTCCACATTTCTGTGGAAGATGCCGTGCATCCTCATGTCGAGGAGCTGTTCGCGGAAGTTTTTCTCCTGTGCTTTCTTCATCCGGGCTTTCAGAAGTGAGTATTCAAGATGGATAAGATATGATGCATTTTTCTCCTCCCTGATATTGAAGTCAAAGCCGAGTATTTCAGCAGCCTCCTCCGCTGCTTTGTACAGAAACGCCCCTTTGCCCACTTCTTCGTGTTTCCTTACCATTTTAAGAAGAGGGTATTGTCCATTTGCGATTATATGTGCTGTACCCAGAATAATTCTGTTGTGAAGACATTCAAGATTCAGTATTTCGCGACCACCTTGAAGGCATATGATGTAAGCCGGTTTATGTGGGGCCGACTTAATCACAGGAGTGGGTGGTGAGGCGTGGTTTGTCCAGGTAATTAAGTGGTTCTGATGAGAGGACGGGTCAGATGCAAATGGGGCCCTGGTGGGGTGCTAGTCGGGATGACTAGGCGGCACGAGCGAAATGGTCTGGGGCCGCACAGAGGGGCCACAGCAGACTATGGTGAGTCCGGGGCCGCACAGCTGGGCCGGGACGGGCGAAATTTTGTTGGTGGGCCGCCGTTCGAACCCGAAGGTGGAGGGGCTCCACGTGTTGGACCCGAAGACCCTTTTTTTTTTTTTCAGGGGTGAAGCCCCGTCGTCAAAGGAGAAAGGGAACTAGAGGACAAGGTAGCGGCGGGGAGGGGATTTGGAAGTTTTCTGCCGTTTGGCAGGAGGAGAAGGAGGGGAGAAGAGGAAGTCGTCGGCGTGCAGGATTAGCATGTCGTCGGAGGATGCGGCTCGAGTGGAAACGGGTTTAGGGGAAGAAGTAGGAATGGTATGGCGGAACCATTTGCCAGGAGTGGGTGGCAAAGATCCCTTAGCAGTTACCGGGACCAAGAAGTCGAATACGGAGTCGGCCTTCTTGGGGGTAACCGGGGTTGGCTTGTGGCCGGAAAGGCTCCAGGTCGTGGTAACGCTTCGAGAAATCTAAGCGGCCCGACGACGAGAAGGAAGGAGGAGCGGAAGGCACCCGGGAGTGTGGAGAGAGTGTTCGGACAGAACTTAGTAAGACGATCGGATGTCGAGGTGGAGACGAAGGTTCTGGAATGTGACGCGCAGGAGGTCGAGGAGCGGGACGAGAGGGGTTACGAGGAAGGCCGTTGATCGCCTGGAATTGGCGACCCCGAGTACCTCTATGGGGACGGGAAGGACGGCGTTTCCTACCAGGCATAGAGGAAGAAGCGTTGCCTCATAGAGAGGAGAAAGAAAGAGAGAGAGAGAGTGGGATTGGGGCCTCGAAGGCAGACCAATCGACTGAGAGAGGCTTGCTTATAGTGTATAGATAAGGCCTGTATATACTCGGAGTCTATTTATAGATCAAGTGGATGTATACAATTCAGAGCAGCAGTCGAAGTATAAGAGTGTGTCTCAGTTTTAGTTTATGCATCATCGCTTTCGGTTTAGTACGTCTGTTAGCAAAATGCCGAAAAAAATTTGTTGAACAGATCGCAAAGAATTTGGTACGCGGTTAGACAGACCAAAGAAAAAAAAATTTCCACAGAAGCGTAAAATAGACACTGTTGAGGCGTCAAGTTCCTCTTCAAAAAAAATCAAACCAGATACTTCTGTGGAAATCGAGGAGGTTCTCGACAAACAGTACAGAATTCTAGATTTTGTACTAGTGTTTTCAGCAATTTCTGCGTTAGTTAAATGTGTAAAGTGCGCAGAATTCTACGAAGGCACAAGCAAAAAGATGCTTTGGATTATGCAGCTGACAGTTCTGTACTTTATGGACCTGGAATTGATGACTCTGTGTAAGTATATTAAAAAAAACTTGCTTACTGACGTGTTATTGGAATTTTTCAATACAAAAAACTTTAAACGCGTTTTTCTCGAAACCACATTTTAAAAGTCCGTGGACAACGTAATTTCAAAACTGATAAACTGATCCTTTTCCAATTTGGTACACATTTTCTACGTATAATTTCCTAGGTAATGTAGCGAGGATTTTTTTGTTTGTTAATAATTATTAATTTTGCAATAACAAATAGTGCGAATTTTTTCGCAAAAATCGCAGTTTTGACTTCAAAATGTCAAGAAAAATTCAAAATTCGAATTAAAAAAAAATTCCTCGCCTGATTACCTGCGAAAAATGATTATCTAATGAAAAAAATTTGATTTGTTTGTTTTTTGCTCGATACACTTCGGGAGACTTGACGCCACCGGCTCAATTTTTAATATTTTTTAATGAAATTTGTGTGGAATATTCTTCGAGCCGTACTCTTTTATGTACACTTTTATAAAATAAATTTGCATGCCCATTTTTTTTAACGAATTACGTATACCCCCCCCCCCCCCCTTAACGGATATTGAACTTCGCGAGACAGTTGAGTACCTCAAACTCAACGCCGACGTGGAAGACATGACAATAAGGTGGCACCTAGGTAGGTTCCACCAGCATTGCCGTCACATACACGCGACGTGGGAAGAGACTGGGGAGCGAGAATTCACAGCCGAAATAGAAAGCCATCGCGTTTCGCGTAACACTATAAAGGTAGTCACACCGGCGACTCTCAGCGCCCCTATGACGACGTCCCGCGTACAGCCAACGGGCGTCCCGTTTTTATTAAAACCAACCGCTCAACATTGATATAGGTTCCACCGGGAAACGTTGGAAACATTGCGGCAATTTACCATCGCATTCAGGCGTATGTATGGGGAGGATAAATTTTCAGATGCAAGGTTAGGGATGAAGGGCGCAAGAGGACACAGGGTGTAAATGAATCTATTTCAGATTATCTGCTAAACATTCAAATAATTTTTCAACATTATGATCCTCCGATGTCGGAAAGTGAACAATTGCAGATGGCAATAAATAATTTACATCCAAAATATTTAGAAGCCCTTCCTAAAATGGAGTATCACTCTTTTGAGGAATTGGAAAATGCTGGCGAAAGGTACGAGGAAGGGGTGTCTGACACCTAAAGTGAGCCTACAAGCTCGCTACGAGCGAGCGGGAATAATAAAAACAATAATGAAAGGCGAGGTTGTAGAGACTGCGAAAGCCCAACGATAGTGAAAATGAAAACCGAGCAATTCACCCATCGAATAATAATTATTCCACCAGCACTCCAAATAACGCATGTGCAGTAGTAGGTCCTCCAGATATTCAAATCCATCAAATACCACAAGCTCTTGGTACACCTCCTACTTTTGGTACTTTTCCGCCTTATTTTAAATATGGGGTTCACCCCAGCTTTTCTCAGGCACAAATGATGTCAGCTAATTTTTGTTATCCTCCAGTGGGTACCCACGCTGTTGAAGCACCGCTGAAGCACCGCTGGTGGCACTTCAAGAGGGAAGCGCGGCTGCTGTTGGAATTGCAATGAGCAAGGACACCTTTTTCGTGCCTGCTCCAAACCTAAAAAGGTTTTCTGCCACAGTTGTGGCCCACGCGGCCAAATTTCTACGAACTGTAGCGGATGTTCGGGACCCAGGTCGGGGAATGAATAGGGGAGAGTGACTCTAGGGTCCGATCACTCCCCCCTTTCGTTAATAAGGCTCCTCAAATCTCGTTAAATCAAATCAATACGGTACTTGATTAGCGGCGCCTGTTTATTGCTGTTAGTGTTGATGGTCTTTCACTACACGGACTCTTTGATCCAGGCTCGTGCTGCACCTGCACAGGTAAGCCAGCCTTTGGAAAATTTTCGAGTTTGCTTGAGAAATTAACAGATCAACCACGTCCAGGTATTATGTACCCTAACGGGGTGATCGGGGAAACTGCCGGACAAGCCATTTTACCTCTTAAGTTTTTAGGTTCAAGTAAATTTTTGCAGAATTGTTTCGCACCAACATTTGATTGCGAAGTTCTATTTGAGCACGATTTTGCCGAATTATTTGATTTTTACGTTAGATTTAAACCTCGTATTTCAAGAATATGTAACGGTATTTGGCGAACGTATCAAGGACAGGAAATAGGTTCTAAAGCAAACATACCGTCGAAAATATCGGATAATCGTGTATATTGAATAAACTTAATACAAGCGTGAAAAACATGGGCCTCAAAATTAACGTAAATAAAAATAAGTGTTTGAAGTTACCTATGCCAGTGTCTAAAGTACCTCTCATTTCGAAAGTGCGCGTGCGCACCTTTTTACTAGTGCCTAAAGCAAGCCATTTTCAAACTGCGCAAGCGTGAAAATTGTTCGCACACAGTCTGCTCAAATAAGGTCCTTTAGGTACAATTTGGAAGCATGAAAACGTCAACTTTTGAGGTGGGTGTTGCAAAAAGATAATTGAAGGTCCCAGAAAAAAACACTGGAAATCCTCATCTGTCGAAGCAGCACATCTTTTTCTTTGTCAACAATGCAAGTTTAAAATTTTCCAAGCAACACTTATACTTATACATATATGCTAAATAATATTTGATAATCAACAATCTTTCAATTTATAAAAAATATTACAATAAACTTTCCTATATGTTGTTATTCAAGTTACTTCTTTTCAAGACACTTGCTTGTCAATTTTTAAAGAAAAAGTCACTATAGTCACTTTTTAAGGAAAATACAATTTTAATCTATTTAACTCATCATATTTTAGATATTATCTGAAAGAAAAATTAATTGATACACGTATGAAATATATGGTAATCTATGGTATAAAAATGCTATTCAATATCAGATTTTACACTCTTTCCCCTATTCCTCTCTTTTCTCCTTTTCTGAAGAATCTTCTTTTTCCCCCCATTTTCAAAAAGCTTCTCTTTTTTATTGCTTTATTGGCTGAATTGTGAACTAAATTATCAGAACCCAATAAGAAAATCCAACTATTTTTGGTTAATTTTTTTTGGCTGAAAAGTCTACTATTATATTGTTAGTTCAGAATTCATCTTTTATGGCTAAAACTTTTATTATTTGGTGTAAAATGTAATGGTTTGATTGAAAATTCAACTATTTCGTTAAAAACTCAACTTTTTGTTGAAAATTCGTGTCTTTTGCTTGAAAGTGCAATCATTTTTATTCAGAATGCAACTGTTTGGTAGAAAATTAATTCTTTTTCATTGAAAACTTAGTTCTTTGGTTTAAAATAAATTGAATTACAATTTGTTCGAACATAAATTGTAAAATTTATTCTAGCAATTCTGACCATGCATTCCACCCCCAAATTTCGCAATAGAGTTTTATCTGTAAATGCTAGCTGATAAATTTAATGCGTAATAGATTCGAAATTTTTGAGTAGAAAACTGTTTCTATTGACATCACAGGCCTGTTTTTGTGTGAACAGTAGTCACTTTTAGTCACTGTTTAGCTTAAATAAGTCAATTTTTCCATTTTTTTAATGTCAGGGTGTCCAGCGATTCTTAGAAAGAAAATTCAAGGTCTTTTCAAGGTTTTCCAGGTCAAGAAGTCAAGTTTTTCCAGGTCTCCTTTTTTTATATCAAATAATGAAATAACCGTTTTTTATAAATGCAAAAAATGAGCCATTTAATTTTTTATCGGCCAACAGTTTTTAAAGAAAGCTTTTGAAATCATTATGAAATCTATGAAATATTTGTGGAATTATTCTTTGTTTGTGTAATCTTTTGTGTTCGTTTGAAATCACTGAAATCTTTTCAAATCTTCTCAAATATGTGGAAACCTTTTGAAATCTTTTAAAATGTTTGCAATGTTATGAAATTTAGTGTCTTTTGTTGAAATTCTTTCAATCTTTTGAAATCTTCATGAATTCTTTAGAATATTTGTGAAATCTTTCTGAAATATTTTTTATTCGTTTGAAATCATTGAAAATTTTTTAAATCTTTGTGCAATCTTATGAATTCTTCTAAAAAATTTGGAAATAGTTGAAAATCTTTTTTATGTTTTGAAATCTTTGAAATTCTTGACATCTTTTGAAATCCTTATAAATTCTTTGAAATATTTGTAAAATCTTTCTGAAATCTTTTGTATTCATTTAAACTCAATGAAATGCTTAAAATCTTTGTGAAATCTTTAGAAAAATGTCGAAATCGTTTAAAATCATGAAATCTTTTGAAATCCTTATAAATTCTTTGAAATATTTGTGAAATCTTTTGAAATCTTCTAAAAAAATTTGAAATCGTTTAAAGTCTTTGAAATTTTTTGAAATCTTTGAAATCTGATGTACTGTACCCTTTTTGAAATCTTTGAAATTCTTGAATTTTTTAAAAATATGTCATAAATTTTTTATGAAATCTTTGAAATATTTGTGAAATCTTTCTGAAATCTTTATATTCATTTGAAATCATTTGAAATATTTCAAATCTTTGTGAAATCTTTTGAAAACTTCTATCAAATGTTGAAATCGTTTAAAATCTTCTAAATGTTTTGAAATGTATTGAAATCCTTATTAATTCTTTGAAATCTTTCAAAATCTTCTAAAAAAATTGAAATCGTTCAAAATCTTTGAAATCTGGTGTACAGCACCCTTTTTGAAATCTTAGAAATTCTTGTATTTTTTAAAAATCTTTAATAGATTTTGTATAAAATCTTTGAAATATTTGTGAAATCTTTTGTATTCGTTTGAAATCATTGAAATATTTAAAATCCTTGTGAGATATTTTTAAATCATCTGAAACATGTTGAAATCCTTTAAAATCTTTGAAATATTTTCAAATCTTTGAAATTTGGTGTACTGTACCCTTTTTGAAATCATTGACATATTTGAAATTTTGTGAAATCTTCCAAATCTGGTTTACACCTTTTTGAAATCTTTGAAATTCTTGTATTTAAAAAAAATATTTAATACATTTTTTATGAAATCTTTGAAATATTTGTGAAATCTTTCTGAAATCTTTATATTCATTTAAAATCATTTGAAATATTTCAAATCTTTGTGAAATATTTTGAAATCTTCTACAAAATGTTGAAAAAGTGTTTAAAATCTTCGAAATCTTTTGAAATGTTTTGAAATCCTTATTAATTCTTTGAAATATTTGTGAAATATTTTTAAATCTTCTAAAAAAATTTGAAATCGTTTAAAATCTTTGAAATCTGGTGTACTGTACCCTTTTTGAAATCTTTGAAATTCTTGTTTTCTTTAAAATCTTTATTAAATTTTTGAAATATTTGTGAACTTTTTCTGAAATCTTTTGTATTAATTTGAAATCATTCAAATATTTGAAATCTTTGTGAAATCTTCTAAAAAATTTTGAACTCGTTTGAAATCTTTGAAATGTTTTGAAATCTTAGAAATCTGGTTTACTATATCCTTTTTAAAATCGTTACAATCTTTGTAAAATGTTTGGAAATATTTGTGAAATCTTTCTTAAATTTTTGTTTGTGAAACCTTTCGTATTCGTTGAAATCATTGAATTATTTCAAATCATATGGCCATGGCTCATTATAATTCTGAAACGGAATTAACATCGAAATTTTCAACTAATAATTTTTATAATTTGTAAATTGAATATCACAAAAAAATGTATAGATGAACATTCTGTATTAGCGCAAAAGAAATAAAAAACTTATAGAATTATTCGCAATATTAAAGTCTGTTAATTGTAATCTATAAAATAATTGGCACCAGTCTAGAAAAAGTGCCTCGAAATCTATTTATTCTGTAATGAACAAAAGATAAATTATATCTTGATAAATAAAAAACTTTTCAGTAACAGTATTTCTTCTAAACAATATTTTTTTTTCAAAATAGACTAAAATATTTTAATTACTCTTCACATTTCAGTAAAATAACTGTTTTGAAAGCAAAAAAATTCAAATTCAAGGTTCTCGTGAAAAATTCAAGGTGGTTTCCAGGTTTTCAAGGTTTAAAAAGAATCAAGGAGAATTCCAGGTTTTCAAGGTTTTTCAAGGTCGCTGGACACCCTGAATGTACATTAGTCTGTGGCAGTCCTTTATATGCTACATTTTTTCTAAATTTAGAATGGTGAAAATAATTCCGGGAAATTTCGTGTGTGATAATTAATGTTAAATCTGAATGGAATTTGCCCTGATTGCAGGTTTCATGAGACGTTCACTTTAATTACTATCACCTGGGAATTCATAATAGATATGTACAAAGCACACAGTGGTTTAGAAAAAGATAAGCAGATAGTGGCATAGAAAAAAGATTGACGTGAACAAACTCGTGGCAGACTGTTTAGAGGCTCATTAAACTTACCCTAAACCTTGACCTTTAATCGTAATCTACTTTATTTGCCCTCTTTAACACAAATTCGTTACATGCAGATTGATGGTGATGTAACTGCTCAGCGACTAAATCGAGAAGAATAAAGGCGGAAGAAAGGGCTCAATTTACAACCGTTGAACATCGTTATTGGTTAGAGTTTGATAGAAGCTAATCACAGAAAAAACAGAAGATAAACTTTACATCGATTTTCGTTGAAAGATTCGCTGCAACAAAAATTAACCTTGTCGAATAAACTTTACACGAAACTGAGATAATTCCATGTTTTTAAACTGTCTCGGAATAATTTGTCAGCGAAAAAGCGTCTTCTGCTATGTAGTTGACAGCAGTGCAAAGAACAGTGAGTGCAGCAAAGGTATTATAAGCCTAGATGCGGCACGGGGTATAGTTCGAGGAACTAATTGTAGACGGCGCTCCCGGCGAAAATTGCCCGATCCCCCCATGCCTCTCAACCCGCATATTGCGCCTATGAACTCCTTTGCCCCCGCTCTCTTCTCCCGCCGAACAAGTCCATCAAATAGCCGATACTCAGTCGGTACATACTTGAAAATATAAAATAAAAATTTTATATAAAAGATTTTTTAAACTATTATTTTCAATTATTCGAATAAATTGCGCATTAAAGGTATGTGACACAGTCAAATACCTATATTATCGACCTCACTTTTTCAGTTTATTAAATTTTTTTTTGAACCTAAAATCTTTTTTTGTAAATAGAATATCGGACTGAAACTTTGTAATATGTATCAGAAGACCATAAACTACGTTTATGTACTTTATTTGAGTAGAAATTTCGCTAAAAATTATTTTCAAAGAAATTAAAACTGCGACCATTTTTGTACATATTGTCTTTGTACCTTGACATTTTTTGAACCTAAATACTTTTTCTATAAGTAAAATATCGGCTTCAAACTTTCAGAGATGCAAGAGCCGACAGTAAAGTACGTTTATGTACATCATTTGAGTATAAAAGATGCAAAAAGAAAAATTCCAACTAAATGCTAAATGTCAACAACGGTTGCCAGTTCGGTCGGTATTCGCTGTGAGCACGAAAATGCGAAGTCTGGCGGCCACTAAACGAAGCCAATAACGATTTCAATACTTACATACTTCAACATTGAAACAACATATTTCACTCAAGTTTTATGCTGGACACAACTTTAAAAAAATATTATTCTAAGAACACCGATTCATCAATCTTTGACAGCGTGGACCCCATATTTCAGATGTAGACGAGCCAGCTGATAGAGCCTCGATTAGTGGCCGCCAGACTTCGCATTTTCGTACCCATCGCGAATACCGGAGTTGACATTTAGTTCGAATTTTTCTTTTTGCATCTTTTATACTCAAATGATGTACATAAACGTACTTTACTGTCTGCTCTTGCATTTCTGAAAGTTTGAAGCCGATATTTTACTTGTAAAAAAAGTATTTAGGTTCAAAAAATCCACCCAGTTTTAATTTGTTCGAAAATAATTTTTTGCGAAGTTCCTCCTCGAATAAAGTACGTAAACGTAGTTTATTGTCTTCTCATACATTTTCCAAAGTTTCAGTCCGATATTTTATTTACAAAAAAAGTTCTTAGATTGAAAAGAAAATTCGGAAAATTAAAAAAGTGAGGTCGGTAATGTAGGTATTTGACTGTGTCACATGCCCTTAAGGAAATGTGTAAAAGATCATATGTACGCTTGAGTTTAATTAAAATGTAATTATTTCGTAATAAATATTTTCAGCTGCTACATTTTTTATGGAAAAGTTTAGTTATATTGCAATTAAAATTAACTGTTCATGAATAATGCAAGTGACAAATTTTTAATAGTAACTAATAATTAATAAACTTGTGATTATATTACTCACATTTGTTTAAATACTCTATTATTTGACTGAAGTCAATTTTTATAATAATGCAGAAAATTGTTCTTTTGAAAAAGGGGCAGTAGAAATTCTACTAAATGAAACTCTACACACTCTATACACAAGAATATTTATTAAACAAATGAAATGTTTTAAATGTAAACTCAACACTGCAAAATTACACACCGCAAGTTTGTACACAAAATAATTGAAATTTTCAAAAAATTATTTATTAAAATATTTTATCTTGAATTTTTGTTTATTGTGTAGACTTTATTTAAATTCACAAAATTTGAAGTATTATTTTGCATAGAATGTTATGGTGTAGGATTCATAACCATATTGAATTGAAATTGAAAATAATCAATTTGTTTAATAAATATGATTGTGTAGATTTCTCGCGTGTAAAATTAGAGTTTTTAGATGTAGAGTTAAATTTGATAGAATCACTACCACCTCCCTCACGGTTATTATATTAAGTAAACAATAATTCGTGAATTTTTATGTTTTTGCAACTGATTACGAATTAAATAAATTATAATTAAACAATACAATTGTATAATAGAATTATTTTTTATTTTATTCGATTTTTTTATATATTTTGGGTTGGAAATTCCACCGTTTTATAGATAATTCATCTTTTTAGCTTTGAAATTCAACAATTTTGTTGATACCTCGTCTTTTTTTCGTAGAGCAATATTCTTTTTGCTGGAAAATTCACCATTTTGTTTGAAAATTGAACGACTTTGGTTGAAAGTGGAACTAGTTTGTTAAGAATTCATATTCGATAAGATTCACCCCCTTTGGTTGACAATTTAACTATTCCATTTTTAGAAAATTAATCATCTGGGTTAAAAAGTCATCTTTTGGATTGAACTCTTAAAGAAAATTCATTTTTTTTTAAAGATTTATCACTGTTGTTGAAATTTTATCTGTTTGGTTGAAAATGTAACTATTTTGTTGAAAATTCGTTTTTTTCTTAAAAATTATTTTTTTTTATCTGAAAATTGCACTTATCCATTTTTTGTAACAAATGTATCCTTTTATAAGTTGAAAATTCAACTTTTTGGCATTTTCATGTATATCATGTATTTTCTTGAAAATTCGTCTTTATGGTCGAAAATTAATCTGTTTGGTTATAAATTCATCCTTTTTTATTAAAAATGTAACAGTTTAAGTCAAACTTCGTCCGGTTTGGTTAAGTATTCAACAATTTAAAAGAAAATTAAAGTATAAGGTTGAGAATTAACTTTCTTGTTAAAAATTCATATTTTGTTTTAAATTTAACTATTTGGCTAAAAATTAAACTATTTTTATGAAAATTTAACTTTTTTGTAGAAAATTAATTCTTTGGTTAAAAAATCATATTTTCGTGTTGAAAGTTAATGTATTTTGTTGAAAATTCATGTTTGTTCAAAATTCATATTTTTTCAAGATTCACCTCTTTGGTTTAAAATTTAACTTTCTTTGTTGACAATTCGGTGTTTTGGTTCAAAATGATTTCTTTTTATCTGAAAATGGCACTTATCCATTTTTGGCTAGAAATGTACCCTTTATAAGGAGAAAATTCAACTACTTCATATAAAAATTTATGTATTTTGTTGAAAATTCGTCTTTCTGATAAGAAAATTAATCTTGTTTGTTCAAAATTCAGTATATATTTCGACTTGAAATCTCAGCAATTAAAAGTGTTTCATATTGCATTCAATATGGTATTTACATTAATTGTATTTGACAGAATTTATTCCACCATATCATTACCCTATTTTCGTGAAAAATCACCCTATTTAATATGTCTAAAAGTAAGTTTTACATAAAGGCCAATACGCGAGGTTATATCAGTTGTCCGGCGTAGCGTAAATTACTAATTTGAGAAAATAAAAGACCCTGTGATCCTACTCTTCACCTTCTTACCTAAAAACCGCAGCTGTATAAAATGTGAACCCGGAAACCCGGGAAAGACACATTTTTCTTTATTTACTTCAAGATTGTTGCTGGTATTGGAAAATTATTTTAATAAAAGTTGTTCATCTCTATGAAGTACATATTTTTGGTTCTATCAATTTTTTTTACCTTTACTTATTAGAGGACTCTATGAAAAAAAATGAAACACCATTTTTAAACCCTTAAAACCCCTAATTGGATAGTTTTTCTCTGTTATTACAAAAGTTCCACAAAAATTAATTTGAGGAAACAAATCAAATTAAAACTTTTTTCAATCCTTGATCGGAAATTTTGCACAAGTACGAAAAAGTAGAACTACTCGTATTTTTACAGAAAAATATCAATGAATATAATAATTTTAAGAAGGCTAAGAAATTCAGATGGCCGTTTTAATCGAGGACAAAAATTCCCGGGCATTTTACGGTTCGCAAAAAATTATTGAATTCTTTTTAATTTTTTGGAATTCTTTTGCTTAATTTCAATTTTAACTTCAATTTTTTACTTATAAAGTTCTAAGAAAACAAAAATACACATTTTTAAACATAGTTATACTACTGCGATATAATCGACTAGGATTATTCACAAAAATATATATCTTACAAGGGAGCGCCCGGTAGTGTGTTTTCTGTATAGATTAATAATTTTGGAAATAAAGATCTTGGCTCCAAAGTAAAATTTGGAAATACCTAGGCCCAAATATTTGACTTTTTATTTATTAAAATATTTATATATTCAATTCTCTGATAAAATTGTATTCAAGTATGCAAAAATAAACATTTTAAATGTTCTTTTTTTAATGAAAAAATTTCGCAAACATATTCAAAATCAGAATATAAATGAAATAAAAATAATAAAAAATAAAATAATATAGAAATATGAATTATTGATGAATAAATTAATTAATTCATGCAAAAGATTTTTTTTGGAAAAAACGACAATATTTCGAAGAAGTGAGTCTTTCATTGAAAAAAGCATTTAAAATATTAATGTTTGCATAAATGAAAAAAAATTATTAGAAGGGAATTGAATATATTGATATTATTTCTAATAAAAATATTTTAAAAACTGAAAAAAACTACAAGCAGCGGGAATTCAGCCCCGAACCTTACGTCTAAAAACCAGGTGCGCTACCGCCTGGAATTTCGGACAAGTTGGAAGAGGATATTTCTCAAGTCTACAAATTGGCGACGAACGATGTGTCTCATGGTCCTGAAAACTTAAAAGGATGTTTTCTCAAAACTGGCCAAACATTGGGTCCTACGACTTTCACCATTTTACTTTGGGGCCATGATAACATAAAAACCGTTTAAGAATATTCTTGTCAACGACACACCATTTTTTTTAGTAATATCATAATCGAACCCTTAGTTGTTGAGATGCACCCTATATAAGGTTTATAGTTCCTATTGCTTTTGATTTTTTGGGATTCTTTGAATACTTTGAATTAATTATAATCTGTTCGGATTTCTTTGAAGTTTTGAATTCTGATAAAGATAAAAATTGCATGTGGTTAACTCCCCTCGAATATTTAATGTTAATTTTTTTAATTAAATTCTAATTAAATTAAAATTTCTTATTCTTGTAAATTTTCTATTTAATATAATTCCTATTTTAATATAGTTCAAGATTTTTTTTTGAAAAATCTGTCGTTTCTTCTTATAATATCTTATAGATTTTTCTATTAAAGAATACATCTGATTCAAGATTCATTGCTTAAAACTAAGTAAGACTTAACATTTTTATTTTCAATTAAATAAGACTCTAATACTTTCAGTAGAAATAAACTTGTAGAAATAAAACCACTCGATTTTCATTGAAAGTATCAGACTCATATTTAATTGAAAATAAAAGTTTTAGATCCTACTTATTTTTAAACAATGAAACTTGCAAAGATTTATTCTTTAATAGAAAAATCTACAATATATTAGAAGGACAAACGTCGAGTCTTTCAAATAACATATTGAACTATATTAAAATATAAATTATATTAAATACAAAATTAAGAAGAACCCGTGCAGAAATTTCAGAGTGGCCCTGGTCGGGGCCAGATCTGGC